>JAENPR010001519.1:0-143012 GCA_018135685.1 Themeda triandra
TGCAAGAGCTCTCCAAAAGTAGAAAAGATAAATAAGGAAATCTTTCTGGGTTTCTATGGTTATGCATCTTTTTTAGTTGGTTTAACAAAGCACACTCTAACAAGGTATAAATAGATAAGTTGGAGACACTTAGCTTGGTACACGGGGGATGCTCTCCCCCAAGCTGGATGTTGACATAGTCTGTTGATGTTGCTGACAGGCACTGAAGACGTTCTAGTCCTCCAGGAGTGTCGTAGATAATTGCTGTTGGAGACAGCATTCAATTGTCACGGGCAGCACTCCGACAGGGGACTTAGCTCTTCTTGATCCTTAATGTTCTGTGAAGCTCAAATAGACAACAAAGCTTGTGGAACTAATTAAGCGTTAGTGATAAAAACCTCTAGGCCTTGGTTGTCTAGAACTTTCTTAACTTAGATTTGTTCTAACAGGATCACAAGAAATATTTTTATCTTTTTATTATTTAAGGAATGCAGACAGGGAAAATAAATATGCTGAGAAATTATTTTTGTGCCACCACGGTGAATGAATATTCACATGGGGCTTAAAGTTTTTTTCGGATGCAAATGCACAACATCTTTATTTTCTTTTCTAATGCAAAGATAAAAGAGTAAAGATGCAACTAAGATGCAAGAAGGGAAATAAATATGCTAAGGAAAAAATGCAATGCTGAAAAGTAATTGCTGATAAATACCAAGTTACCTCTTGGCGCGGCGTTCGGTGGTTTTAAGTCCTCCGAACGGGACTTGTCATGTTCGCTCATTTTTCAAGGGGCGCATTGGTGGCGCCTACGATGACGTCGCCTCGTGTGTAGGAATGGTTTCTGATTTTTCTTTCACCTTCCACCCTTCTTTGTTGGAGAGGGTGACCTTGAGGAGGAAGCTTCTTGGGGCACTTGGTTTTCTTCTGGTAGCACCTCTTCGGGTTCTTCTACAATGTTCTTCTCTTCTGGGTATCGATCTTCAAATCTTGACACTTCTCCCTCATAGTTAGCCCATCCATCCGTAATGATGTTCTTCTTGTTCTCGCGCGTAGGTACATTTTGCCTTCTCCTTGCTCTGTTCTTCTTGGGCTCCTCAGTGATTATATAATTATTGTTGAAGTAGCGGCGTACCTTCTCAGTGGGAAAGTGGAAGTGAATCTCTCTGTCCCAATATAGATAATAGCTCTGGTAGTGTTTAGGAATGGTCTTCCTAGGATGATTGGAGGATCGTAGTCATCTCCCATGTCAATGACTAGGAAGTCAGTAGGGACATAATGGTCATCTATCGGATGAGGACATCCTTCACTTCTCCTTCGACGAAGCGGAATGTCGGTACGCCATCTGCATTTGTGCATAGGTAGGCTCCAAAGGCATAGTGCCATATAGATACTCATAAGTTACCTTGGCCATGATGTTGACGCCTCGATCCGGTGTCACATGACGGCTTTATTGAAAGAGCTTCTGTTGATGGAGCATTGAATGGTTGGGACACACAGGTCATCCTTCTTGATCGACGTGGGGACACGAGTAAGTGGTCATGCTCCTTGTGGACTGCGGTGACCATCCTCACCGTCTCCGTCTTCTTGGTCTTCTTATCTTTGTTCTTGCTCTTCTTAGCTGGATTCTTCTTCTTCTCATTCGATGATGAGGGTGTCTTTGGGAAGGCAGCACTCTGTTCTTGAAGAAGAAGGTTTCTCTCTTGCCCTTGATGTTGAAGATGATCTTGGCGGTGTTGGCATACATGATGGCTCCGGCGGTGTTCAAGAATGGTCGTCCCAAAATGGGGGACCTTTCATCCTTTGCCCGTATCCACTACCACGAAGTCTGTTTGGAACATACGAGTTGCCTACTCGTACACATATATCTTCTAGTATTCCTAAAGGAACACGGAGTGACTGATCTGCAAGCTGTAAGCACATAGTTGTGTATGCTAAGGGGCATCGGAATAGCTTCTCATATATCACTCTTGGCATGATGTTGATGCTTGCACCGAAGTCACAGATTGCCTCATTAAAGTTAGTACTTCCAATGGAGATCGGAATATTTGGTCTCCCTGGATCGCCCTTCCGATTGGCGAGTTGAGTCAATCCATGATCCTTTCGATGGATCACTCCGCTATCTTCTACATTGAATATATCAACAAGATTTGCGGTTTCGAGCTCTTCGGGTTGTCTGCGGTTTACCTTGACCGAGTGGAGGGAGCAAGGTTGACAAGTCGTTGTACCGTGACTCAAGTATCTTGTTGAAGTTGAGTGACTCTTGATGGCATTGGAAAAGCCATCCATTCATTCTATCGAGTGTCTCTAGGACCTTGTCATTTGATGTCGGCTTCTTGGACATATTGTCCATCATCTTGCCTTGGTTCAGCACTAACTCTCTCAAAGGCGGCTGGTTGTAATTATTGTAGGAGGAGTTGTTACCTTGATAATTGCACGAATAATTGCACGAGTAGTTAGGCCTCTTTGTTGGTTCCAACCTTGATTCTGGCCGAGGACGGTAGTAATTATTATTGTTGTTGTTATTGAGGTAGTTCACATCCTCCTTCAGCTACGGGCGGTTAGCACTGTGTGCCCGGTCTCTCCACACTCTTCACATGTCATGCGAGCATCATGTATATGCATGACTTCTTTCTTCTGCGGGGCTCTCTCATCGAGCCTCTTCATTAGCAAATCCATTTTGGCGGACGGCATGTCTACCTCTTTGGCTGGTGCATTCCTCCACCTCTCTTGCGGGTCGAGTTCTTTCTTCATTCCAACCTTGGTTGGATGCCATCTTCTCCACAAGAGCTGTGGCTTGAGGAATAGTGAGTGATAAGAATGCACCTCAGCAGCGGCATCCATCGTCTCACGTGTCTTTGTTGCTAAGCCCATGGTAGAATGTACGCATAAGCGCCAATTCTCCATGCCATGATGGGGACACTCGAGGATGTAATCTTGAAAGCGCTCCCAAGCTTCGGGACAGTCTCATCATGGTGTTCTTTGAAAGCTTGATATCTTCCCACGAAGAGCATTTGTCTTGCCCATGGGGAAGAACTTCGCCAAGAAATTGGTGGAACATAGTGCCCACGTAGTATTCTTCTCCTTATTGGCGTAGAACCTGCTTCGCTTTCCCCAAGAGTGAGAATGGGAAGAGGCGAAGTAGTATAGCATCTCTCGGGGACATCCTTGATAGTAAATGTGCTACAAATCTCCGAGAAAGTCTTTGGAGATGAGCACTAGCATCTTCATGGGCCTTCCCATGAAGCGGCTTGCTTGCACCATGTTGATCGCAGGCTTGAGCTCAAAAGCTCCTTCGATGTCCGCGCGGTGGTCTAGTACGAATGTTGTCCGTAGTTGGAGTGAGAACTCGCGGAGTGACTTGTTCGCCATGGCTTCAAATGCTGGTGTCAAGTCTCGCACGAAAGGTTGACTTTACGCCGACAAACTTCCAAGTTGAGTTGATGATGATGATGATTGATTGGTCTTCTTCAACCTGCTTCGGCTTACGAATAAAGCTTCGGATCGTCAATATAATTATCGGGAAGAATTGTCTTTTTCATACATTACCCTGCATAAGATATAAGAATAGACGAAAAACAAGGGTAAGGCTGTATGAGTAGAGAATGGTGACGAGTGCTCAATCTCATTATGTAGTGCAATGCTGCTCATTATCCATTGGCTTTCAACCTTCCCGGCAACGGCGCCAAAAATGCTTGTTGACATTTCTAACGCAATCACCAAAAGATAGAATAGAAGTCTATCCCGGCAACGGCGCCAAAAATGCTTGTTGATGTCTATTAAGTGCAAGTTTGAAATAAAGAAGGTTTCGCATAGCGCACGAGAATATATCATCGTAGCATTTTAACCAGGAGTAATCCAGGTATCGTTATTTATAATTTTACCCTTTGGGAAGGGAATGCCTTTGGATAATGAGTGATGAGCAATGCACATGCTATAATGGAGAGCTTAACCTTGTACGTATCGATCATCTCATACGGGGTAAGTGTCACATAAAATATAGGAATGAATGATAAATGACATAAGATAAATGAGAGCATTAGCCACATAAAATAATAGTAATAAGCCATCTCAACTTAGCACTCTAAGCTTATAACACTAGCATGGACTAGGACGATCTAGGGTATAATCCTATGTTATTCTAACTATAAAGTCAAAGCATACAATGATTAGTGCAAGAACATCTAGCAATCATGGCGGGAAAAGGTTACATCTATGCATAGTGATACTACCGAGAAGACAAGAGACATAGCAATGACTTCAATGTAATAGGTTTGTTACGCTAGACCTATACTCGGGAGAAGGGCTACAAAGGACTCAACAAGATCTTGTCACTCCCGCGATCTACCTCACGATCCGGAATATAGGGTGCAATCGCAGATAAATACGGTCTAGGCACCACGCCTACACAATATTTACCACTCACCCATCGATCTAATGAGCAAGCGCTATACGATCCTATGCATAAACATAATTCTAGTCCAACTATGCTAAACATATAATCAAAGTAAACTAAGAACAATATAATTGAGAACATAATCAAATAGAGCAAAGTCAAGTCGATATAATAGAATAGAATAAAGTACTACTCATAGTATCACGAACAATGATGAATATTACAAGAATGTAGAGGGGAATTACCAAGAACTCCGACAGATCCGGACTCCAAGCTAGGCTTGATTCCCTCTAGATCTATTCCTATGTAGCTATGCTACTAAACTATGGAGCTCTAATTGAGATGGTGGCTCGGCTTCTCGAATTCGATGAGAGAATGAACTCTTGAATGAATTAGGGTTTCACCCGGGGCCGGGGGCTCGAATATATAGCCCCCTAGGATGAACCACGGCCCTCGGATCAAACCGACCTAAATGGACGATAATTATTCATCCTCAAAGGCGGTGGAGGCGGGATCCACGAGACTCCCACGATTGGTGGAGATGGGGAGTCGGCCGACTCCCCCTGGGTCGGCCGGCGGCCACCCCCGGTGGGCCCCGGCTTCCGGGGTTCGCCTCTACGGAGTCTTCTAGATTATACAATTTTACCCGTTCGGTCTTTATCTCTATGTAATCATGACATGTGGGCCTCCTTTGGTTCTCTTTCTGATAACCCCCTGCAGAAATAGACAATCACCAAAACTCGTGGAATTCTGTCAGTGTAACCCCTATATCTAACAGGTGAACTCATATTAGTCCTTTCTCTTGCTGCGTTGACGGTATAAAATTGATACTTAACGACCGTCAACAAGAGCCATCCTCATTGGACAAGTTGTTGAAGAGTCTTGGTGAAGAAGATGTCTTGTGAATAGCTACGGTTGCAATCTCTTCATCTTCATCACTTGACTCTTTAGTTGAGTCCCACTCATGCCTAATGTGTGCCTCCCCGGCATTCTTGTATCTCCTCTTGCCATCATATCTTTCTTTCTTGTTCTTGCCTTGATTCTTCTCAAGTGGACAATCAGCAATAAAGTGCTTAGTGCCGCCACATCTAAAGCATGTCCTCTTCTTCTTGCTTGGAAACTTTCTCTTCACAAGTTTATATCCATGGTTCTTGATTCCCTTGCCGAAATCCTTTATGAACAACGACATATCTTCAATCTTCTTGTGATCAGCCCCGTTGTCTTCACTTTCACTTGATGTAGAGGTTGACTCTTCTTCCTCTTGGGGTACTTGCTTGACTACCTTGGGTTGACTTGTTGAAGCTTTCTTGCTGCCCTTGTGGTTGCATGATGAGTTGTGCTTGTGTGGCTTGCTTGCCTTGAGTGCCACCTCCTTGATCTTCAAGCCATCAAGCTTAGATTGAAGCTCGCCAAGTCTCTTTCTCTCATTTGCCTCTTCTCTTTGCATATCAAATGTCAACAACCGTCCAAGCACATCAGTTGGAGTGAAGCGCTCAAACTTCTTCTTGTCTCTTATCAATGTAACCACGGTTTCATTTCTTGGAGAGTAAGCTTCTAGCATCACCTTCACTACCTTGTGATCGTCAAGGTCCTCACAACCAAGTCCCTTGATTTGTCCAACCAACACCATCAACCTATCAAACATCTCTTGTGGCCCTTCTTCACCTTGGATCACAAACCTATTCAGCTTGGCCATCAAGATTTCAATTCTTGCCTTCCTCACTTTGTCAACACCTACATGTGCAAGTGCCAAAGTATCCCAAATCTCTTTTGCCACATTGACATTCTGTTGGTGGTCCTTAACTCGATTCTAACCCCGCCAACTTTAGCCTAGGCAACACCATTTTCACCTAGAATAGGGCTCTACTCTAACTATTTCCATAGTGTGGCGCAGATTCCTTGTTTTGCAGGACATCATTGAAATACACACAAAATGGGCCAAGACATGAAGAAAAACACATATATAAAAATACCTTTTATTTTTGGTCCAAGCAAACAAGAGAAAAAGGAGGAGAAAGCCCACTCGGAGCCAAACCAACCGAAGCACCGGCAAGGGCCGACCGAGGCCCAAGAAGGAGGCCACCGTTGACGGTCGTTAAGTATCAATTTTATACCGTCAACGCAGCAAGAGAAAGGACTAATATGAGTTTTGTTAGATATAGGGGTTACACCGAGAATTCCACGAGTTTTGGTGATTGTCTATTTCTGCGCAGGGGGTTATCGAAAGAGAACCAAAGGAGGCCCACATGTCATGATTACATAGAGATAAAGACCGAACGGGTAAAATTGTATAATCTAGGAGACTCCAAAAGGCGACCCCTGAAGGCTGGGCCCCACCTGGCAGGGTGGGCAGTCGGCCGACCCAGGGGGGGAGTCGGCCGACTCCCCATCTCCACCAATCAGGTGGAGTCTCGCGGATCCTGCCTCCACCGCCTTTGAGGATGAATAATTATCGTCCATTTAGGTCGGTTTGATCCGAGGGCTGTGGTTAATTCTAGGGGGCTATATATTCAGAGACCCTGGCCCCTGGGTAAAACCCTAATTCATTCTCTCTTCATTCATCGAGAGGATTCGAGAAGCGTGAGCCACCATCTCAATTAGAGCTCCATAGTTTAGTAGCATAGCTACATAGGAATAGATCTAGAGGGAATCAAGCCTAGCTTGGAGTCCGGATCTGTCGGAGTTCTTGGTAATTCCCTCTACATTCTTGTAATATTCATCATTGTTCGTGATACTATGAGTAGTACTTTATTCTATTCTATTATATCGAGACTTGACTTTGCTCTATTTGATTATGTTCTCAATTATATTGTTCTTAGTTTTCTTTGATTATATGTTTAGCATAGTTGGACTAGAATTATGTTTATGCATAGGATCGTATAGCGCTTGCTCATTAGATCGATGGGTGAGTGGTAAATATTGTGTAGGCGTGGTGCCTAGACCGTATTTATCTGCGATTGCGCCCTATATTCCGGATCGTGAGGTAGATCGCGGGAGTGACAGTCCTGTTGAGTCCTTTGTAGCCCTTCTCCCGAGTATAGGTCTAGCAGAACAAACCTATTACATTGAAGTCATTGCTATGTCTCTTGTCTTCTCTGGTAATATCACTATGCATAGATGTAACCTTTTCCCGCCATGATTGCTAGTTGTTCTTGCACTAATCATTGTATGCTTTGACTTTGTAGTTAGAATAACATAGGATTATACCCTAGATTGTCCTAGTCCATGCTAGTGTTATAAGCTTAGAGTGCTAAGTTGAGATGGCTTATTACTATTATTTTATGTGGCTAATGCTCTCATTTATCTTATGTCATTTATCATTCATTCCTATATTTTATGTGACACTTACCTCGTATGAGATGATCGATACGGACAAGGTTAAGCTCTCCATTATAGCATGTGCATTGCTCATCACTCATTATCCAAAGTGCATTCCCTTCCCAGTGGTAAAAATATAAATAACGATACCTGGACTACTCCCGGTTAAAATGCTACGATGATATATTCGTGCGCGCTATGAACCTTCTTTATTTCAGTTGCACTTAATAGACATCAACAAGCATTTTTGGCGCCGTTGCCGGGGAAGGTTGAAAGCCAATGGATAATGAGCAGATTGCACTACATAATGAGATTGAGCACTGTCACCATTCTCTACTCATACAGCCTTACCCTTGTCTTTCGTTTATTCTTATATCTTATGCGGGGTAATGTATGAAAAAGACAATTTTTCCCGATAATTATATTGACGATCCGAAGCTTTATTCGGAAGGCCGAAGCGAGTTGAAGAAGACTAATCAATCATCATCATCATCAACTCAACTTGGAAGTTTGTCGAAGCGAGAAAGTCAACCTTTCGTGCGAGACTTGACACCAGCATTTGAAGCCATGGCGAACAAGTCACTCCGCGAGTTCTCGGCTCAACTACGGACAACATTCGACTTGGACCAGCTGCGGACATCAAAGGAGCTTTTGAGCTCAAGCTCGCCGATCAACATGGTGCAAGCAAGCCGGTTCGTGGGAAGGCCCATGAAGATGCTAGTGCTCATCTCCAAGCACTTTCGGAGATTTGTAGCACATTCACTATCAAGGATGTCCCCAGAGATGCTATACTACTTCGCCTCTTCCCATTCTCACTCTTGGGGAGAGCGAAGCAGTGGTTCTACGCCAATAAGGAGAAGAATACTACGTGGGCATTATGTTCCACTAATTTCTTGGCGAAGTTCTTCCCCATGGGCAAGACAAATGCTCTTCGTGGGAAGATATCAAGCTTTCAGCAACACCATGATGAGACTGTCCCAGAAGCTTGGGAGCGCTTTCAAGATTACATCCTCGAGTGTCCTCATCATGGCATGGAGAATTGGCTGCTTATGCAGACCTTCTACCATGGGCTTAGCAACAGCACACGTGAGACGATGGATGCTGCTGGAGGTGCATTCTTATCACTCACTATTCCTCAAGCCACGGCTCTTGTGGAGAAGATGGCATCCAACCAAGGTTGGAGTGAAGAAAGAACGAGACCCGCAAGAGAGGTGGAGGAATGCACAATTTGAAGGAGGTAGACATCTTTGTCACGCCAAAATGGATTTGCTAATGAAGAGGCTCGATGAGAGGGCCCCGAGAGAAGAAAGAAGTCATGCATATACATGATGCTCGCATGACATGTGAAGAGTGTGGAGAGACTGGGCACACGGGTGCTAAGCGCCGTAGCCGAAAGAGGACGTGAACTACCTCAATAACAACAACAACAATAATTACTATCGTCCTCGCAGAATCAAGGTTGGAATCAGCAGCAGAGGCCTAACTACTCGGGCAATTGTTAGGCAACTATCAAGGTAACAACTCCTCCTACAATAATTACAACCGGCCGCCTTTGAGAGAGTTAGTCTTGAACCAAGGCAAGATGATGGACAATGGTCCAAGAAGCCGACATCAAATGACAAGGTCCTAGAGACACTCGAATGAGAATGAATGGCTTTTCTAATGCCATCAAGAGTCACTCGGCTTCAACAAGATACTCGAGTCGCGGTACAACGGCTTGTTAACCTTGCTCCCTCCACTGGTCAAGGTGGCGGGCGGGACAACCCGAAGAGCTCGAGACGCAAATCTTGTTGATATATTTAATGTAGAAGATAGCCGGAGTGATCCATCGAAGGGGTCATGGATTGACTCAACTCGCCAATCAAGAAGGGCGATCCGGGGAGACCGGTCATTCCGATCTCCATTGGAAGTACTAACTTTAATGAGGCAATCGTGACTTCGGTGCAAGCATCAACATCATGCCAAGAGTGATATACGAGAAGCTATTCGAGATGCCCTTAGCATACACAACCATGTGCTTACGGCTTGCGGATCGGTCACTCCGTGTTCCTTTAGGAATACTAGAAGATATATGTGTACGAGTAGGCAACTCGTATGTTCCGCCCAGACTTCGTGGTAGTGGATACGGGCGGTGATGAAAGGTCCCCTATCATTCAGGGACGACCATTCTTGAACACCGCTTGGAGCCATCATGTATGCCAACACCGCCAAGATCATCTTCAACATCAAGGGCAAGCGAGAAACCTTCTTCTTCAGAACAGAGCTTTGCAGTTCCCAAAGACACCCTCATCATCGAAGTGAGAAGAAGAAGAATCCAGCTAAGAAGAGCAAGAACAAAGATAAGAAGACCAAGAAGACGGAGACAGTGAGGATGGTCACCGCAGTCCATAAGGAGCATGACCACTTACTCAGTCCCCACGTCCGATCAAGAAGGATGACCAGGTGTCCCAACCATTCAATGCTCCATCAACGAAGCTCTTTCAATAAAGCTATACGTGACACCGGATCGGCGTCAACATTATGGCCAAGGTAACTTATGAGTATCTATATGGCACTATGCCTTTGGAGCCTACCTATGCACGGCTGCAAATGGCGAGACCCGGACATTCCGCCGTCGAAGGAGAAGTGAAGGATGTCCTCATCCGGATAGATGACCACTATGTCCCTACGAGACTTCCTAGTCATTGACATGGGAGAGGACTACGATCCTCCAATCATCCTAGGAAGACCATTCCCGAACACCACCGAGCTATCATCTATATTGGGACGGGGAGAGATCCATTTCCACTTTCCCACCGAGAAGGTACGCCGCTACTTCAATAATAATTATATAATCACCGAGGAGCCCAAGAAGAACAGAGCAAGGAGAAGGCAGCGTACCCGTCGCGTAACAAGAAGAACATCACTACGAGATGGATGGGCCGACTATGAGGGAGAAGTGTCTAGATATGAAGATCGATACCCAGAAGAGAAGAACATTGTAGAAGAACCCAAAGAGGTGCTACCAGAAGAAAACCAAGCACCCCAAGAAACTTCCTCCTCAAGGTCATCCTCTCCAACAAAGAAGGTGTGGAAAGTAAAAGTAAAATCAGAATCAATTCCTATACACGAGGCGACATCATCCGAGGCGCCGGCCAATGCGCCCTTGAAAAATGAGCGAACATGACAAGTCCATTCGGAGGACTTAAAACCACCGAACGCCGCGCCAAGAGGTAACTTGGTATTTATCAGCATTACTTTTCAGCATTATATTCTTAACCTTAGCATATTTATTTCCCTACCGCATCTTAGTTGCATCTTTACTCTTTTATCTTTGCATTAGAAAAGAAAATAAAGATGTTGTGCATTTGCATCGAGAAAAAACTTTAAGCCCCATGTGAATATTCATTCACCGTGGTGGCACAAAAATAATTTCTCAAAGATATTTATTTTCCCCGTCCGCATTCCTTAAATAATAAAAAGATAAAAATATTTCTTGTGATCTGTTAGAACAAATCTAAGTTAAGAAAGTTCTAGACAACCAAGGCCTAGAGGTTTTTATCACTAACGCTTAATTAGTTCCACAAGCTTTGTTGTCTATTTGAGCTTCACGAGAACATTAAGGATCAAGAAGAGCTAACAAGCGAAGAACATCCAGTCCCCGTCGGAGTCTTTGCCCGTGACAATTGAATCTTTGTCTCCAACGGCAATTATCTACGACACTCCTGGAGGACTAGAACGTCTTCGGTGCTGTCGGCAACATCAACAGAGACTATGTCAACATCCAGCTTGGGGGAGAGCATCCCCGTGTACCAAGCTAAGTATCTCCAACTTATCTATTTATACCTTGTTAGAGTGTGCTTTGTTAAACCAACTAAAAAAGATGCATAACCATAGAAACCCGGAAAGATTTCCTTATTTATCTTTTCTACTTTTGGAGAGCTCTTGCAACTGTCTTTAAAAGTGATCCCTAGAATAAACTCTACATGGAGATGATGAATAGTTGCTCTGCCGTAATTCCTTTCAAGTACCTAGTTTTCAACCTTGCACTCTCCCCGAGTTTTGGACACAACTTGTTTAGATTTGAGATTTGCTCTGAACCTGAAACTTGTGGATAGCGAACACTTGATCTAAGTCTAGGTGGTTGACGGGTATGATATGGGAAGGTTTTGAGCTGCTGTCCATCTTGTTCCTAGAGATACTAGAGTTCTGGAGAATTTATCTGTGAAATAAATTCCTACATGATGAGTTCCTTTATGATGAGAGTTTAAATTCCTACCACAGCCATATATTCATGCTTACTAGATTAGGAAAACCCATCTGTTCATATAGATCACACTTTGTAGCTTGAGTATAGTCTTTATAGGCATTGAGTGTGGTTATCTTGTGGACCCATAAGGAATTAGTCACGCAGATAAAGTCAATACTATGTGCTCTCCATCCGTTGATCTATGCTACTTCTATCCTCAGAAGCATGCACCCATTTTTATAAATGTTACATTCATTCTGTGCTACTTCTGTTCCTAGAAGTACCACCCACATATAGATCCACATCCACCACATATTGTGCTATCTCTACCCCGGAGATACGCACTTATCTTTCTCCTACCCTGGGAGTACGCATTCCCCACATATTGTGCTATCTCTACCCCGGAGATACGCACTTATCTTGCTCCTACTACGGGAGTACGCATCCATCCATCCATCCACATATACATATGCCATTCATTTCACATCATCCAGAAAAGGTTCTACTCCTATCCGGGAGTGAACATCTAGAAATAATCATTGCCGTTTCATTGCCTACATAAAAAGCTCCAGTCATTATAATTTCAAGTTATATGAATCCCCGTTGCTAAAGTTTTGTTTCCAGAGGAGCCAAGTCCTTCCATTCAAGAAGTTTCAAGGTTTCCGAATAAAGGGAGTAGCCAAGTCCTTCCATTCAAGAAGTTTCAAGGTTTCCGAATAAAGGGAGTCATGTTATCCCCAAAGGAGCGAGTGTAGAAGTAGATGTTCACCAGTTGAGTACCCCTCATAATCATTTCCTTATCACCATCATCCTATCATCATTTCATCCATTCCATTTCCTCATGCACATATGACATTATTATTATTTTAGTTCCTATTGGATCCATGGTTTAACTGTGCAATATATGCAAGTAAGTTTGAGTGTCTCCCCACCTATGAGCTCCACATAAGCCTATTAGAAAGTAGGGTGAGAGAGAGAAGGCACTTTTTCACTATGCCTTAGTTCCACAAATACCACATATTCTGAGAGAAGAGAGAAGGCATACACTACTCATGCTTTGGAGAGGATCCAGAAATACCACAAATGAGAGACTTGAAAGGTTCATACAAGGAACTCTGAGTTTTATTTCAAACTTTGCAAAAACTCCGGGATAATAGTTGATCGAAGAGCGAGAAACATGGCGCTTGACTTGACTGTTCTATCTTTCAACTATTCAAGACCCAAGTGACGGTTACAAGCCCCATGGTGAAAGGTAATATGAGTGAATTTTGAGTCAGAATAGTTCACTCTAATCCGGAGGAGAGTTCTTGTTTGAACGCATGTGTACTTGTGAGGAGTGAAAGCATTGTAGCAACTCCGATCCATCGAGTCTATCTTTGCTCGGGGACGAGCAAAAGGTAAGCTTGGGGAGTTTGTTGACGGTCGTTAAGTATCAATTTTATACCGTCAACGCAAAGAAGAGAAATGACTAATATGAGTTTACTGTTAGATATAGGGGTTACACGACGAGAATTCCACGAGTTTTGGTGATTGTCTATTTCTGCGGGGGTTATCGAAAGAGAACCAAAGGAGGCCCACATGTCATGATTACATAGAGATAAAGACCGAACGGGTAAAATTGTATAATCTAGAAGACTCCGAGAAGGCGACCCCGAAGGTGGGCCCACTGGCGGGGGTGGGCGGTCGGCCGACCCCGGGGGAGTCGGCCGACTCCCCATCTCCACCAATCGGGTGGAGTCTCGCGGATCCCGCCTCCACCGCCTTTGAGGATGAATAATTATCGTCCATTTAGGTCGGTTTGATCCGAGGGCGTGGTTAATCCTAGGGGGCTATATATTCGAGCCCCGGCCCCCGGGTAAAACCCTAATTCATTCTCTCTTCATTCATCCGAGAGGATTCGAGAAGCCCGAGCCACCATCTCAATTAGAGCTCCATAGTTTAGTAGCATAGCTACATAGGAATAGATCTAGAGGGAATCAAGCCTAGCTTGGAGTCCAGATCGTCGGAGTTCTTGGTAATTCCCCTCTACATTCTTATAATATTCATCATTGTTCATGATACTATGAGTAGTACTTTATTCTATTCTATTATATCGACTTGACTTTGCTCTATTTGATTATGTTCTCAATTATATTGTTCTTAGTTTACTTTGATTATATGTTTAGCATAGTTGGACTAGAATTATGTTTATGCATAGGATCGTATAGCGCTTGCTCATTAGATCGATGGGTGAGTGGTAAATATTGTGTAGGCGTGGTGCCTAGACCGTATTTATCTGCGATTGCACCCTATATTCCGGATCGTGAGGTAGATCGCGGGAGTGACAGTCTGTTGAGTCCTTTGTAGCCCTTCTCCCGAGTATAGGTCTAGCGGAACAAACCTATTACATTGAAGTCATTGCTATGTCTCTTGTCTTCTCGGTAATATCACTATGCATAGATGTAACCTTTTCCCGCCATGACTGCTAGATGTTCTTGCACTAATCATTGTATGCTTTGACTTTGTAGTTAGAATAACATAGGATTATACCCTAGATTGTCCTAGTCCATGCTAGTGTTATAAGCTTAGAGTTCTAAGTTGAGATGGCTTATTACTATTATTTTATGTGGCTAATGCTCTCATTTATCTTATGTCATTTATCATTCATTCCTATATTTTATGTGACACTTACCCTGTATGAGATGATCGATACAGACAAGGTTAAGCTCTCCATTATAGCATGTGCATTGCTCATCACTCATTATCCAGTGCATTCCCTTCCCAGTGGTAAAAATATAAATAATGATACCTGGACTACTCCCGGTTAAAATGCTATGATGATATATTCTGTGCGCTTGCGGAACCTTCTTTATTTCAGTTGCACTTAATAGACATCAACAGCCACCGACCAAAGCTGAAGGCCGGCGGGGCCCAGCCAGGCGTGCGCGCGCCCGCTGGAGCGCGGCCCGGGCCCAGCTTTGGTTGGTCGGTTTGGTTACCGCCCCTGATGGTCGGTTCGGGGGTGTTTCTGACATTTGCCCTGCAGAAACCGACCATCCCACTCCTATATAAGCATGGGCAAGCCTCCTCCTTCAATAGAGAATTCATTCTTCATTTTTAGTCTCACTCTTCACCACACCTCCATTCTACAAGTGTACAATAGAGAGAGTAGAGCCACTCTACCTAGCTTAGCTAGAATAGAAGTAAGGAGTGAGAGAGGAGCAGGAGTAGAGCATCTCTCCAAGAGAGCTCTCTGGAAGCTAGTCTTCCACGGGGCGGAGTGCCGGACTTGTCGGATCCCTCCTCGCTTGTACCTCTATGACGTCTTGCTACTTGAAGTAAGACATCGTGTTTATCTTTCGGTAGTACCTTTGAGTAAGTTATTCTTGCTTGTTATCTTCTTGCGGGTTCGTCGTTCATCCCCGTGATGGAAACTCTAGTAAGAGGACCCCTGATAGAGACGGGAGCTCCTGATCACCGCTAGAGTTGTAGCAACTGGCATAGACGTGGTGTCTAGGCTAGGACCTACCTTTGTTTGCCTCGTAGTCCACGGTTGAGGTGGTAGGCGGCAGGTGGTGAAAGCCCTGTCCGTCCCTTGTAATCCCCACGTCCGACTACGGCGTAGAGCTACAGGCCGGCATCACCTGGCAGACCAGGTGCGATCCGGTGCCCGAAGTAAGAAGTATAGCAACGAGTTTAGCCACCTCTTGGGCCTGTTACCCTAGAAAACCTCACTACCTAAGCTATCCTACTCCATCTCTGGGCAACCTCTGTTTAGAATTAACTCGCAAGCCGTTCTTCGTGAAAGAAATACGATACCCGATTACTCACCGGGTGAAGTGCTATAACGGTGATTTTTGTGCGCTTGCGGATTTGGCTGCATACGCTAAGAAACGCCAACAAGCATTTCTGGCGTCGTTGCCGGGGAACGGTTGTCGCAGTTAGCTCCGAACCTAGATTGCCCGTGTACCTTGACCTACCTTTGCTCCACTTCTTTTGTTTTATTTTAGAAAACAAAAATACCCATGGAGCAACCAACCATTTACAACCTTTCTGCTCCGAAGGGCGAGCTCATTCAAACACCACAATCCTCGAAGCCAATCACAGCTTCCGAGTATGAGCTCCGCCCTGGCTTTATAGCCATGGTTCGGGACCAAGCCTTTTCAGGTTTGGAATATGAAAACCCATACGATCACCTACGGGAGTTTGAGCAACTCTGTGCATGCCTGACCATTGCGGGCATGTCACAAGATACATTGTGGTGGAAATTGTTTCCCTTTTCTCTCCATGAAAAGGTGAAGCAATGGTACACCCAAAACGTAGGTAAAGTAAACGGAGATTGGGAAGAATTGCGTAAGCATTTCTGCTTCACATTCTACCCCATTTCTCGTGAAACTTCTCTACGACAGGAGGTGCTCAACTTCCAACAAAAAGAGAATGAAACCATAGGTGCAGCCTGGGAACGCTTTTTGATCTTAACACGATCAGGCCCAGACCTATCTATTGCTAACCATGTACTCCTGCAACACTTTTGGTTAGGACTAGACAGAAATTCTGCCCTATTGCTCGATGTAACTGCCGGAGGGTCGTTCCAGCACAAAACCACCGAAGAAGGGCAGGCTCTTTTGGATCGTATCCAGGAGAATACCCCTCCTTTAGAACCTATCCGTGTAGAACCCGAGCCAGTAAAAGAGGATGTCTCTTCGGCATCAGCCGAACTTACCCAACCTTTAGAGAGACCCTCTCCCGAACCAGAACCTAAGACGGAAGAACCCATGGATCTTTCGATCTTTGAGGATGAACTTTTCGAAAATCTAGGAAATACCTCGAAATATGAGTGTCGCACAAGACCACCAATCCCCATCGCTCCTAGCGAACCCCTTGATGAAATTTTCCTCAAGGAGTCAGTTAGAGAATTGACTTCTGTTATGAGCACGGAGTGGGTGGCAGAAGGTGAGCTCTCATCTGAAGTAATTCAGATTCGTGCTCCATCTTCTACCCGCTGCTGCAAAATCCAGCGGAAATGGGTGGATGTTTTGTATAATCCCACCATTGGGGCGAATTTAATGTCCCATTCCTATGCATCCACGTGTCTAGGAATGAAGTCATTTACCCCAACAACACGGTCCTTAAGAACACCAGATTCCGTTCAAAAAGGACTAGGGATTGTACATAACGTGACACTCCACCATGGAGATGTTGAAATGGCCCTGGACTTCCTTGTCTTTGACATCCAGGAATTCGACATACTCATCGGGCACCCCCTGGAAACACTCTTTGACAATCCATCAAAAACAGGGGAGATTAACATAAAACTAGGGAGAGAAACATTCCCGATTCTAGTCACTAGAACCAGGAACTCAGTGACCGAATCTCCCCCTAGTGTGCCCATAGAGGTTCTAGCAGTTAACATGTTTGAGTCACCCGAATCGTCTTTAGACAAAGATGCAGAATTCTTCATAGAAGAAAAAGACGAGTTCGGGGAGACAGTTGACCTCCCTACAGGGGAGAAACCACCTAGACCTCCCGTTGAACTTAAGCCCTTACCCAAAGGATTACGATATGTTTTCTTGAACGGCGATACACAAACTCCTGTCATAATAAGAGACCAACTTAGTGACGAGGAGGCGACCAAACTCATCGCAGTCTTAGAAAAACATAAGTCGGTCTTTGGGTATTGTTTAGACGATCTTAAGGGGATAAGTCCAACACTCTGTACCCATCGCATTCCCATAGAGCCAGCTAGCATACCATCACGGGAACCTCAGCGTAGGCTGAACAATGCGATGCGGGAAGTCATGAAAAAGGAAGTCCTGAAACTTTTTCACGCCGGGATAATTTATCCCGTACCACACAGTGATTGGGTTAGCCCAGTCCAAGTGGTTCCCAAAAAGGGAGGAATGACAGTCATTGAGAACGCCAAAAATGAACTTATACCTCAACGAACTATCACCGGATGGTGAATGTGCATTGATTACCGAAAGCTTAACAAGGCAACAAAGAAGGATCACTTTCCGCTCCCCTTCATTGATGAAATGTTGGAGCGGTTAGCGAAACATTCCTTCTTTTGCGTCCTTGATGGGTATTCGGGATATAATCAGATTCCCATCCATCCGGATGATCAAAGCAAAACGACCTTCACATGCCCCTACGGAATGTACGCGTACGGTAGGATGTCGTTCGGGCTGTGTAATGCACCCGCGTCATTTCAACGGTGCATGATGTCTATCTTTTCAGACATGATCGAAGAGATCATGGAAGTTTTCATGGACGATTTCACCGTCTATGGGAAAATTTTTGATCATTGTCTGAACAACTTAGACAGGGTCTTGCAACGGTGTCAGGACAAAGATTTGGTACTTAATTGGGAAAAGTGCCATTTCATGGTCCGAGAGGGCATTGTCCTGGAACACTTAGTGTCCGAGAGGGGAATCGAGGTAGATAAGGCTAAGATAGAGGTTATCGAGCAACTACCTCCCCCGGTAAATGTAAAAGGAATCCGTAGCTTCTTAGGTCATGCGGGTTTCTATAGAAGATTTATCAAAGACTTCTCGCAAATCTCTAGACCCCTCACAAACCTATTAGCTAAGGATGCTCCTTTTGAGTTTACCGATGAGTGCTTGAAAGCATTTAACACTCTCAAGCAAGCACTCATCTCTGCACCTATCATCCAACCTCCCAACTGGTCTCTACCTTTTGAGATCATGTGTGATGCAAGCGATTATGCTGTTGGTGCGGTCTTAGGCCAAACCAAAGATAAGAAGCATCACGCGATAGCTTATGCCAGCAAGACGTTGACAGGAGCTCAGCTCAATTATGCCACAATAGAAAAAGAGCTTCTTGCCGTAGTATTCGCTATTGACAAGTTTCGGTCTTACTTAGTAGGCGCAAAAGTGATCATTTACACAGATCATGCTGCCTTGAAGTTTTTGCTCACTAAGAAAGACGCGAAACCACGCTTGATCCACTGGATTCTTTTGCTCCAGGAGTTCGATCTAGAAATAAAAGATAAGAAAGGAGTAGAGAATACCGTAGCAGATCATTTGTCATGATTGCAAGTCACTATCATGCAGGATTTGCCCATCAATGACTTCCTCCGCGACGACATGCTATTGGCAGTGGCGGACTCCAACCCCTGGTATGCAAACATTGTGAATTACATGGTTGCAGGACATGTACCACCTAGGGAGAGCAGGAAAAAGCTAGAGGTTGAGAGCCGTCGTCATCTGTGGGATGACCCGTACCTGTACCAAGTGTCCTCAGACAGCATACTAAGGAGGTGTGTGTCGGCAGCAGAAGGGACACAGATCATTGAAAGCTGTCACTCGGCACCATACGGAGGCCACTATGGAGTATTTCGCACTCAAGCAAAAATTTGGCAGTGCGGATTCTTCTGGCCGACGATGTATGCTGACACCAAAGAGTTCATTCAGAGGTGTCGGAAGTGCCAGTTCCAGGGTGGCATCACAGCTCGCAACGCAATGCCCCTCCACTTTAACCTTCAAATTGAAGTATTTGATGGTGGGGCATTGACTTTATGGGGCCCTTCCAGAAGTCCCAAGACTGCGAGTACATCCTTGTCGCTGTCGACTATGTCTCCAAGTGGGTAGAGGCCATGCCATGCCGAGCAACTGACGCAAAACATGCCCGAATGATGTTCCACGAAATAATCTTCCCTCGCTTTGGCACACCACGCATGGTGATAAGCGATGGAGGATCACATTTCGTTGATCGAACCTTCAGAGCATTCTTGAGGGAGCTAGGGGCCAAGCACAACATCGCCACGCCATACCACCCACAAACCAGTGGCCAAGCTGAGACCTCAAATAAGCAGATCAAGAATATCCTACAGAAGACAGTCAATGACATGGGGAAGGGATGGAAAAGTAAGCTTCCTGATGCACTCTGGGCATACAGGACCGCTTACAAAACCCCCATCGGCATGTCACCATTCCAGCTTGTATATGGAAAAAGCTGCCATTTGCTAGTAGAACTCGAGCATCGAGCCTACTGGGCAATTAAAAGCTGGAACATGGACCTCAAGCTGGCCGGGAAACACCGCCAAAGGCAAATCTCTGAGCTTGAGGAATGGCGGGAGAAGGCATACCACAGTGCCATGCTCTACAAGGAGCGAACAAAGAGGTGGCACGACAACCAGATCAAAACCAAGGAGTTTCGGCAGGGCGACAAGGTCCTCGCTATTCAACTCCAAGGTAAAGTTATTCGATGAAGGAAAGCTTAGAAGCAAGTAGAAGGGACCATATACCGTCGTCGACACATCGTTTCATGGCGCAATCACGATCCAGGACGACGAAGGTAACATCTCCAAGGTAAATGGTCACCGCTTAAAGCCTTTCCTTGAGCCTTCTTATCGTACAAAAATAAACCAAGAAATTGATAAAATAGATTTAGTCATGCCGGATAATTCTTTGATTTAATTTAGGACATGACTTTTATTTATTCTATCTTTCTTGTGTTTTAAAATAATAATAATAATAATAATATTTATTTTATATGTATATTTTGTGTGGGAACCCTCTAGCTTCTCTCTCGAATTTTTTCTAGGATTTTTCCCACACAAAAATATTTTATTTCCAAAATATCAAAAATATTTTAAATTTTCAATCACAGTCCAATTTTCGCGCCGGTGTAATCAAAATCACCAAGCAAATTCGAAAATCGAACAAACATCGGCAGGAAATGGAAGAAAACCGGCGAGAGGTGCGCCCGGCTGGCCCGCTCACGCCTCGAGTGCGCGCGCCTGATCGGCGCCCTCTGACGCCCGATTTTCTCCCATCTCTTTCCTGTGCTGTGCTGATGCTGATGATCCTGGTGATTCTGATCCTGATGCGCGAGAGATGCGAGGGTAGCTCATTTTCACCTATAAATACCATCCCCTACCTCTCCTTCTCTTCACACCAAGACAAGCCTTGTCTTCTACCTATCCCTCTCACTTTCCAGCAGCATTTCTAGCCTTAGCCATGGCCTTAGTTCCCACCAATGCTGGGTTCAACAAGGAGAAAGCTCTCGCTTTCGCTAGAAAGTTCCCAGAGAGAAGGAAGGAGGAAACCCCGATGGTCGCCGATACGACTCCACCATGGGGCATCAAGGGCGGCGATGCCTACCCAAGCAAACGCTATAAGGCCACGTCAGCCGGATCTTCGTCTTTCAAGGCCCCAAGTTTCTCCTACACCGTAGGAGGGACAAATCTGCCGAATGGAAGGCAAGGAAAGGGGTTGTTTTGTAAATCCGGGGGCCGCTACCCATGTGTCCCCCGACTCATTTGCAACCCACCAATCCAAGGACAGCCTGACGGCATCTTTGGAGAGGATCCCCCGAAGAAGAAAGAACCTACTAGGGCAGAGCTGAATAGGAAAATCAAGAAAATCTCTAGTTATATTCGCCACCTGAGGGAAGGTTGGCAGAAGGGCGCACCTATGAAGTCCAACTCCAGGACGAAATCAACTCCTATCATGTAGAAATGTTTGAGGAGTTACAAGAAATGGCTCGTAAGCACGGAGTCATGCACGCCCTCGAGGAACCTCGTCTCTAGCAGCTAGGCACAGACGCACGCTTTTCCCTTTCCAATCATTTTCCCTTCTTCGATTTAAATTCCCTAAAGTGTGCCTAATGTATCAAGTTTTGATGAAATAATTATTTTATATATATATTGTGTCTTGTCTCCACTTGTTTTTGTGTGCATATAAGAAAAAGACAGGTACAAAAACAAGTGTGGGGGAGGCACCTTGCTCCTTGGTGCGCAAAAATATTCGACACGGCAAAAACACAGTTTGCGCACGCTCTCACTCCCCGCTAATTCTCTTTATGCTGAAAATAAAATATTTAAAACTAAAAACTTTGCAAAAACTCCATCTCTTATTTTCACCAATCGAGAACGAGTTGCATACTTTTTATTCCTTGCTATCTTGATTGTGTGAACAACCTGTGCATTAGGGACCCCATGCTTTATCTAAGTTATTGGCAGGTGAGATATAGTAGAATGATATGATGCTTACCAACTCGTGCAATGGACTTGGGTATTTTTATGCAAAAATTCAAAATCTTCTTTTTAGCAAATGTTCCTCATGTGATAAGTGCTATGTCCTACCAGAGCCAAATATCTGCGCTTACACTTGTGCAAAACCTGTTCTAGCCACTTTTAGTAATGTCAAGTCTTGAGATTCTTGCTAGAGATGGCCTTATCCCCAAGATCATTGCATTCACCCACCAAATAAACATGCCGACTCTTACACTGAGAGCCGCGCACATTATGCATCCACCATTCCACCAAAACGCTCATTTCTTACACTGAGAATTGAGCGCAAATTTTCCACATCTTCTCCCTCTTCCACCAAAATACTCCTGTCACAAGTTATGCATCTCTCTCCATCATTCATTCAAAGAAGAGTACGGACTGTTATCAGAGAATTCCTACAAAAAGAAGCATAGTTCGTGAATAAGGAAGAGTTCTTTCTCTCCAAGGTCTTGAGTTAAAAAAAAGAAGAAAGGAAGAAAATAAAGCAAGTTTTAGAGATGTTCTTCAAGTCCAGACCTTCTTGCACTTTCCTTCATAAAGAGAGAAACATGATCGGGAGTCCACAAATATTTTTACACTTGCACTTGCACTTGCATCATCTAGGGATATGGCCTTCTCTTCATGAATCCAGCTGGCTTGACATTGAAACCTGTTCATCATCCATACCCAAAACTCCACATATCAGCCTATAGTGATAGGATGATCAAGAACACCTGGATAGGACTAGCCACCTAAAAAAGAGCGACTTGAGAGTATCACATGTGGAGCTAAGGCTATCTTTGTGAAAAATTCTAAAACCCCAAGTCTCAAAGCATGGGTAGTGTGAGTTGACTTGATTTCAAGCTATTCCTCCTTCAATAGCTATAAGATAACTTGGTAGCCACCATGAATGTTCACAAATGCAGGAAGAAGCTCGGAATAATCTGTATGCAGGTCAACTCTTGGGAGAATACAACCACCTAGTTCTTCATCCTTTACTAGAGGACGAGCAAAGAGCTAAGTGTGGGGGAGTTGTTGGCGGTCCTTAACTCGATTCTAACCCCGCCAACTTTAGCCTAGGCAACACCAATTTTCACCTAGAATAGGGCTCTACTCTAACTATTTCCACAGTATGGCGTAGATTCCTTGTTTTGCAGGACATCACTGAAATACACGCAAAATGGGCCAAGACATGAAGAAAAACACATATATAAAAATACCTTTTATTTTTGGTCCAAGCAAACAAGAGAAAAAGGAGGAGAAAGCCCACTCGGAGCCAAACCAACCAGAAGCACCAGCATAGGCCGACCAGAGGCCCAGCAAGGAGGCCACCGACCAAAGCTGAAGGCCGGCGGGGCCCAGCCAGGCGCGAGCGCTCCTGAGGTGCGCGCGCGCCCGCTGGAGCGTGGCCCGGGCCCAGCTTTGGTTGGTCGGTTTGGTTACCGCCCCTGATGGTCGGTTCGGGGGTGTTTCTGACATTTGCCCTGCGGAAACCGACCATCCCACTCCTATATAAGCATGGGCAAGCCTCCTCCTTCAATAGAGAATTCATTCTTCATTTTTAGTCTCACTCTTCACCACACCTCCATTCTACAAGTGTACAATAGAGAGAGTAGAGCCACTCTACCTAGCCTAGCTAGAATAGAAGTAAGGAGTGAGAGAGGAGCAGGAGTAGAGCATCTCTCCAAGAGAGCTCTCTGGAAGCTAGTCTTCCACGGGGCGGAGTGCCGGACTTGTCGGCTCCCTCCTCGCTTGTAGCTCTATGACGTCTTGCTACTTGAAGTAAGACATCATGTTTATCTTTCGGTAATACCTTTGAGTAAGTTATTCTTGCTTGTTATCTTCTTGCGGGTTCGTCGTTCGTCCCCGTGATGGAAACTCTAGTAAGAGGACCCCTGATAGAGACGGGAGCTCCTGATCACCGCTAGAGTTGTAGCAAGCGGCATAGACGTGGTGTCTAGGCTAGGACCTACCTTCGTTTGCCTCGTAGTCCACGGTTGAGGTGGTAGGCGGCATGTGTGGTGATGCCCCGTCCGTCCCTTGTAATCCCCCACGTCCGGCTACGGCGTAGAGCTACGAGCCGGCATCACAGCGGACCCGGGTGCGATCCGGTGCCCGAAGTAAGAAGTATAGCAATGAGTTTAGCCACCTCTTGGGCCTGTTACCCTAGAAAACCTCACTACCTAAGCTATCCTACTCCATCTCTGGGCAACCTCTGTTTAGAATTAACTCACAAGCCGTTCTTCATGAAAGAAATACGATACCCGATTACTCACCGGGTGAAGTGCTATAACGGTGATTTTCGTGCGCTTGCGGATTTGGCTGCATACGCTAAGAAACGCCAACACATTCATCACTCAGTTGTACTCATTACCATCAAGAGCACTAAGGAGAATGCTTGTTGCTTGACTATTGAATTGGGCAGCCAAGAATTCTTCATTTGTTGGATCTTTGGGATCTTGAGGCCGCTGCACTCCTTTCTCCACAATCTCCCAAAGTCCTTGATGAATACCTGAAAGGTAGTTTCTCATCACGTGCTTCCACTTGGCATAGTTGGTCCCATCGGAACGGGGTAACTTGCCCATGGGCACATTGATGATAGACTTGCGATCATGATGGGTTAGATGAGAATAATTAAAGGACACAGTGGAGTATTTCTTCTTGTTGTTGCTGCTGCCCTTGTCCTTGTTGCTCTTCTTCTCATCTTTCTTGTGGCCTCCTTTGGGTATCTTAGAGGAGTGGTATGAGACATCATCATCACCATCATTGGAGCTACTAGAGAGCTCACTAGATGATTCATCATACCTCTCCTTCTTCTCCTTCTTCTTGAGCTCTTCCTCTGGAGCTCTTGCTTTTCTTCTTTCAGCTCTTTGCTCCCTTGTGATTCTTCTAGCTTCTTTTCTACTTAGCTTATCTTCTAGTTCTCTCTTCTTTTTCTTGGCATCTCATCTTTCTTTTCTTCTTCTCTTTCTCTCGGCATCTGTGGTCTTGCCTTCTTCTCTTACTGTTACTTCTTCAGCAGTTGACATTGAGAGTTTGCTGCTGCTGGCTTCGTCGCTATGCACCATACCACGCTTTGGTTCGGTGGTCAACTTCGATGCATCTCCTCTTTCCATACTTCACGCGGTAAAGCGTATCCGAAGCAAACTGCTCAGATACCACTTGTAGGATCTCTGGAAGAGGTTAGTGGCCTAGAGGGGGGTGAATAGGCCTGCAAAACTCAACTCGAACTTTGATCAGTTCTGAGGGGCACGGCACTGCCGCGCTTACCCGCGGCACTGCTGCACCTGGCTGAAGCTGGCAGAAATGAGTTGAATTCGAAAACTGAATCTAAACAAGTTGAACCAATAGTTTTCTAAGCTTCCTGCAAAGATAGAGAACATAGATCGAGAACCAAACTGAGCTCAACAGGTAGAGAAGAGTAGATCGACCTCAAACCCTAGAAGCACCTCAACAACAAGTAATAATATGAAAGTAAATAGCACGCGGTGACACAAGTGTTTATCCCGTGGTTCAGCTCGCCACTAAGGCTGGCCTAAGTCCATGTTGTTGAGGAAGCCCACAGGCTTGAGCTCACCACAAAGGCTAGCTTGCTCCTCGTTCTCAAGTCAAGAGAGTTAACTCTTGAGACGAGGGGTGATTTCTTAGTATTAGGGTGAGGTTACAAACCTCCCTAGGCAGCCACACAAGTTGGCAGCTCTAGGGCGATGCCTAGCCGGCTAGGAGTAAAGCTCCAAGAGTAACTAACCCTAGGGCACCGGCCAAACGTGCACCAAATGCTCTTTTGACAGTGGGAATCAGTAGATCCACTCTCCAATCGAAGTTTGCTGTCTTTTTCCTCAAGAATCCGTGGTCGGATCAAAGGGATTGAGTTGGGAACTTGAGGGAAGCAATGGAGACTGAGAGAGAGCTTCTTGTGTGTTTGCAATGGTTATGTCGTGAGGTAGACGAAGAGGTAAGTGAGTGGGCTGACAGGAGGGTATAAATACCACCCTGGGCCCAACGGTCACTTACAGGCACGGCACTGCCGCGCCTCCCAAAACAGCAGAAGTATGGAAGTTGTTGACTGATTATTTTGGTGGCTGGATGAGGATGGGTTGTAAAGATTTGAGCATTTGGTAACACTTTTGACTAACAACCTTAGGATCCCTCTTGATAATACGACTTTTCCTAAACTCAAATTCAAACCAAAAATGAAATTAGACTCCTTTGAATCCAGCAAAGCCTCCTTTTGCAATTGGGGACCCTCCAACCCGTACATCATCCTTGTTTATACGATTCCCCGCTTATCATCTCAACAAATCTCATTAGTTTTCTAATTCAGTGGTCATCAACACCAAAACCCATAAATAGGCTTGATTGTCCTTACAGCTCATATTCATCCCACCGGGCTATAAATAAAGGGGCAAACCCCCTGGAGGCATCCGTGTACTTCAATTCATTATCTTTAGTTATGATCAGAGTAGCTATCAAGAAAAGATTAGTCTTCAATAGATCTAGTCTCTAGGAATAAAGAGAGGAGTTAGAGAGTAGAGTTCTGGAGAAGTTTCAGCCTGTCAGGGCCTCTCTTCAACTGTATTCTCTAGGATCAAGTTTCTTCGCACGGAACTTGCTTCTGAGATTTCTTCAGTCATTTATATTGTTCTTCTAGTTCTCAATTCTTTTGAGTGCTTTAATCAATAGGATGTTGTAGGTTGAAGTAGTAATTATAGATGTAAGCATGGTGCTTAGATCTAGATTACTTGTGAATGCCCCTTGTCTTTCCGAATAGTGGTAGTTCAAGGTGACTATATAGCTTCATCGATTCCTCTGTAGTTCACTTCCCGTTGGAAGGTTTGGTAGCCTTATTGATGCTTGGTAGGGAAGAATTGTGTTATAAAATTGTCAGGCATGTTAGGACATTAGAAGACACAATTTACTGAGATTCGAATTAGAAAGGTTTTAGTAGTCTCCATTTATCTTGACCTTCTCTAGTCTTGATTTTTACTCCGAGTTAGTTGGACCGTAGTTATACTCACACGTTTCCTTGTAGATATGATATTTAAAACCTCCAACTGAAGTGCTACAACGGTATTATATTTGTGCGCTTGCGGATAGTCATATTTTCTTGTGTGCATTTAATTCATACCAACATCTAGTCCAGCATCCGGTCGCCCATCAACGGCCATGCAGACTAGGCATTTGAAATCCAACATTCGTGCCCAACGGTTAGTACTACCCGCATGAAGAGCTACATTGACTGGACGTGCGTCCAGTCACTGACCGGATGCCCAGCCCTGGCGAGTCTGGTCGCAGTCTAGAAGGCTCTAGAGAGGGATTTTCATGACCGAATGCGTCCGGTCACCATTATCCGGATGCATCGCGAGTCCGGTCGCTTCCCTGGCCTTCACACACGCTTGCGCCAGCACGATCGGACTCTCTACCAGAGCGTCTGGTCGTTCACCTTGACCTAAGTCCGGTCATCCACAAGAGAGCTCCGAGAGGGGCTCTAGGTGATCAAATGCGTCCACAGCACCCCCAGCGGACGTGTGTACCTTCCTAAGTGGACCGGACGCGTCTGGTCATGTCGAGACCAGCGTCCGGTAACTCCTATCTTCTCTAAAAATCGCCGAGTCTCTCCTTGCAAGCTTGTAGAAGACCCAAACACCTTAACCCTTGCTCTGATGTGCCAACACAAAAATGTCTCACCATATGTGCACGTGTGTTACCATCTTTTAAATATTATCCAAGGGGTTTTTAGCACACTAGGCCCTAATGCATATGCATGGAATAAGAACATCTAGTGGCACTTAGATAACCATCTTTGCATCGAGATCACCGCTCTTAATAGTATGGCTATCTATCCTAAATGCACTCACACCCTCTATGGTGTCTTGAGTGCCAAAACAAAATGGTCCTATCAATTATACCTTTGCCTTGAGCCCATTTTGTTTTCTCCTTCTTTTTCAAGTGTGGATGTCGGTGTTTCGTGAAAGCACCAACTAGTAAATTTATAGATGCACGTTTATGCCTGGATGGTTCACTAAGAGGACACAAGAAAGTATACTGGTTCGAGCGAGAGGCCCTACATCCAGTTTGAAGGAGTCATGTTACTTAGCAGTGGTTCATAGTAGGGGTTACAAACGGTTCGAGAGAGGGAGGAGCTCCCAAGTCTCTGATTGAGCATGGTGCCAATATCGTGGCGTGAGTAGTGATGTGTGTGAAGGGTTTTTGGTTGTCTTGGTTCGCCTATCTTGCAGAATGGCCCACCCTCCCTTTTATAGATGAAGGGAGGGAACGGCCTTACATGTCTTTCTATGGGCGTATCGTGTAGAGAAAGAAAGAAAAAGGATAATGGTGGAGTGGCTCGTCTGCCTCCCTGGGGTCGGGGCGTCCTTCCTCCTTGCATCACACATATTGATCAGAAGTGGTCACCGGTGTGGTCGCGTCACCGGAGTGTCTGTCCATGCCATCATAGTGGACGGAGAGGCTGAACAGTTGATTAGAGAGCTTATTGTATTGTCCTGGAGTTAATGACGTCGTACGGCACAGGAGTGGTCGTGACGGGCGAGTCGTCCGGACCGTCAGCCGGCAGGGTGATTAGACATCGAGCCACGCCCTGCTTTTGGCTAACAGTTGTTGACGGCATTTAGACCCTGTTTTCATCTCATGAAAGCCGTCAACATTGGTCACATTTAAGAGCTACACCCAGCAAACAAGTAGTGATATAGGTGCAATTCACTTGGTTCCACATGTACGTGTCACTATTTGGATGCGGTACAAACAGTACTAATCAAGCCCGAACAAGCGTGGATGGAGCAAATTTGAGCAAGCTCCAAACGAGCAAGCAAGACAAGTGACAAGTCGGATCGCACGGGAGGCGCCACGTGGGCCGAGGCCCAAGGCCAGTCGGCCGACCGCCCTTGGTGGCGGGACACCTTGGCACTTCGGCCACCGCCACCTGGACCTTCTAGAAGGCCAGTGGGACCCACCTGTCAGCCAACCATAGGTCGGCCGACCAGGGGTTGGGCCCCACTTGAGGTCGGTTTGCTTCCACCACCTTCCTGCATGACTACCACGTGTCCTACACCGAGCATCGTCCATTCAAGTCGGTGGGAAGGTCGGTTTGATCCAAGGGTGTAGATGAGATGTCACGCGGATCGCTGACGTGGCGCTTGAGTAGGGGCTACTCCATCTCCCCTATAAATACCCCCCTCTAGCTTAGTCCAAAGGGCACCATGTATCATAGGAAGAGCTACTATTAAGCTATAGTGTGAGAATAGAGGGAAGAGAGTGAGGAGTTCCAGCGGAGGAGTCCCTACTGTCGGGAGTCTTCTTCCGAGAGCGCCTCGTAGATGCTTGTCTTCTAGTAAGTTTACTATCTAGTTGCTTTCATCTCGAGTACTTTCGTATTTACTTTGTCTTAGTTTATCTTAAGTATACACCCTTTCGTGGCACATTGCTCTCTCCTGAGCGGGCGTATGTCAGGCTCTTGAGTGAAGTACTTTAAACCCTGGCCGTGTTTAGAGTAGTAGAGATAGTGTAGGCGCGGTGTCTAGACTAGATCTGCCCGGTGTGAACGTCGGCCGCACCCAGAACGCCCACAAGTGTAGTGTGACAGCCTTCCGTTGGGACCTTGGAGTTCTCCCGAGCGTGTTGTTAGGTTAGATTGTAGGCCTACTTTGGGGGTCGCTTCGGGTGCGTTATTTTAGCATCTGTCTCGTCCTTCGGCCGCAGCGAGAAAGATAGAGTTAGTGCTCATGTACCCTTAGGATAAGCTAAGTTAGAACCGAATACTAGAATTACCTCTCGAACCCATCCTAAGCCCTTTGATCATTGCCCGACGGCATCCCTTGGCCTAGTTAGTCCACTTCTCGTTCCTCGTGGAAAATACGATACCCGGAATACTCCGGTGAAGTGCTACATTGACTACCCGTCCGCTGCGGTAATCCCGTTGCCACATCTCGGTGTCAACAAGCATTTCGCGCCGTTGCCGGGAGCGGTAGCTGGTTAGCTAGAGCCATAGTCGTCAAATTATCCTTGTTAGATTAGAATCCTATTTACCTATCCTATGGATCAAACAACCCTTTTTGATTACGCGGCTCCAACGGCGCCTCGAGTTGGAGCCGCCTAGTTCTTCTCGAGGCTATTTTAGCCGCCCGCTATGAACTTCGCCCGAGTCTCATAGCGATGGTTCGAGAGAATCCCTTTTCGGGAGAAGGAGATGAAAACCCATACACCCACTTATGTGATTTCGAGCAACTCTGCTCGTGCATTCACATCCAGGGGATGAGACGAGTTACCCTTAAGTGGAAGCTTTTTCCGTTCTCTTTAATGGGAAAAGCTAGACGCTGGTACTCTCGTTACGTAGGTAGTGTAGACGGAGAGTGGGAGAAGTTACCTATTTCCCCATCTCCCGTGTAGCCCGTCTCCGCAGAGATATCCTAAACTTCCAACAAGAAGAGAAGGAGTCTCTAGGTGCGGCATGGACACGAATCATGGACTTAACGTCCTCCGGTCCAGACTTAGCCATACCCGAGCCAACGTTAATGCAACACTTTTATCTCGGCCTTAGGCAAAGTTCCGCACAATTCCTAGATCTAGCCTCGAAGGGAGCATTCCTTCATTTACCCATTAGTGAAGGTAAGGTAGTCCTAGCAACCATACTAGACAATACCCCTACACCGATGATCATAGTGAAGCCCCTGAGGAAGACCAAACCCCTAGGGATGAAACCTCGATAGCCAATATCACAACCCAAGCTGACGAGCCTGAACCACAAACACCTCCAAGGTAAGGAGTAATTCGCCCCTTGGAATATCCCTTGAACATCGAGACAAACCTTTTTGCCGATTTTGGCAATGTCTCGAACCAACTTGTGCACAAGAAACCCGATAGAGGCCCAAATAAGCACATCTCATCACGCTTAGAGGCATGTTACCTTAAGGCAACTGCCCAAGAGCTAATCTGTCATGAGCAGCGAATGGGCCGAGGAAACAGAGATGTCGTCGATGTCATCGACTTCTCTCCTGTTTCACAACCATTCCCGTGTCATAGGTAGGATCTCTATCGAATCACTTTACGACCCAGCCGTAGGAGCAAATGTAATGTCTAAAACTTTAGCAACAACACTCCTCGGTGAGGAACCATTAACTTCCACCGACAAATTTCTCAAACTACCATCCGGGAAATTAGTCAAGAGTTGCGGTCTTGCACGAAATGCACTAGTCACCATTAACAAAGTAAATGTCCTCCTAAATTTCTACATCTTTGATGTAGAGGACATTGACTTGTTAATTGGATATCCGCTCCTCGATTTCGAGTGACTTTCGAGTGGGTACGTTAGGGGTCAACTAGGGAAAAACACGAACCTTTCGGTTCCCTTTGTCGGTTCAATTAATACCAAATCGAACAACACCCGAAATTGACCCAATAGAGGAGGTAATGGTGGCAGCCCATATAGAGGCATCAATGCACGATATACAAGAAGAGGCCGAGGATTACATCGAAGAGCCGAAACAAACCCCGACCTAGACGAGCCCTTAGAGCTAGATGAATCCGAACCACAACCTAAACCCTCCATAGAACTTAAGCCACTTCCTTCCGGGCTTAGGTATGCCTTCCTTAATGGTGATAGAGACAAACCGGTCATTATTAGTGATCGGCTCTCGAGAAGAAGAGACCGCTAGACTTATCGTCGTTCTAGAGAAGTATAATTAATCTGTCTTAGGATACTCCCTCCAAGACCTTAAGGGGATTAGCCCCGCTCTTTGCACACATCGCATCCCAATAGAACCCGACGCTACACCTTCGAGAGAGCCTCAAAGGAGGCTAAATAATGCGATGAGAGAAGTAGTAAAGAAGGAGGTCTTGAAGCTCTTGCACGCGGGCATAATCTACCCTGTTCCAAACAGTGAGTGGGTCAGCCCCGTACAAGTAGTACCTAAGAAAGGAGCAATGACGGTCGTTAAAAATGACAATAACGAACTAATTCCACAACGAACCGTCACGGGATGGAGGATGTGCATAGATTACCGAAAACTCAACAAGGCTACAAAGAAAGATCACTTTCCATTACCATTCATCGATGAGATCTTTGGAACGGTTGGTGAAACACTCTTTCTTTGTTTCCTTGACGGGTATTCGGGTTATCATCAAATCCCAATCCATCCCGGCCGATCAAAGTAAGACGACATTTACATGCCCTTACGGGACATATGCATATAGGCGCATGTCTTTTGGCCTATGCAATGCTCCCGCTTCCTTCCAAAGGTGCATGATGTCCATTTTTTCAGACATGATTGAAGAAATCATGGAAGTCTTCATGGACGACTTCTCCGTCTATGGCAAGACCTTTGACGGATGTCTTGAGAACTGAGCGCGTCTTACAAAGATGCGAAGAAAAACACTTGATCCTAAAGCTGGAAAAAATGCCATTTTATGGTTAAGGAAGGGATAGTGTTAGGACATAGAGTGTCCGAGCGTGGAATAGAGGTAGATAGAGCTAAGATAGAGGTCATAGAACAGCTCCCACCTCCCACGAATGTTAGAGGAGTGCGTAGTTTCCTTGGTCACGCTGGTTTTTATAGGAGGTTTATACAAGATTTTTCGCAAATCGCTAGGCCTTTAACAAACCGCTAGCTAAAGACGCACCCTTTGATTTTAATGATGAGTGCTTAGATGCATTTTATTACCTTAAGAAAGCACTTATCTCTGCGCCAATCATACAACCCCCGATTGGTCGCTTTCCTTTGAGATAATGTGTGATGCTAGTGATTATCTTTGTAGGAGCTGTCTTAGGACAAACTAGAGATAAGAAGCATCACGCTATACGTTATGCTAGCAAAACACTAACCGGAGCTCGGCTTAATTATGCAACCACCGAAAAAGAGCCGTTAGCCGTAGTGTTTGCTATAGACAAGTTTAGGTCTTATCTCGGTAGGAGCAAAAGTGATCGTTTACACCGATCACGCTGCTCTAAAATACTTATTTACTAAGAAAGACGCTAAACCAAGATTGATAAGGTGGATCCGCTACTCCAAGAATTTGACTTAGAAATAAAAGATAAAAAGGGAGTAGAAAACTCGGTCGCGAGACCACCTTTCTAGGATGCGGGTTGAAGACAAACAAAGTTTGCCTATCAACGATTGTCTTCGGGACGACACACTTCTCAAGGTGTGAGCTACTCGCCCCGGTACGCAAACATCGTCAACTATATGGTCTCGGCTATGTACCTCCGGGGGGAAGATAAAAAGAAGGCGATTAAGGAGAGCAAGGCACATCTTTGGGACGACCCTTACCTCTATAGGGTCTCGCCAAGATGGGATCCGAGACGGTGTGTACCAAAAGAAGAGGGCATCCAGTTATTAGAAAATGCCATGGGGCTGAATATGGAGGCCATTATGGTGCATTCGTAACCCATGCCAAGATCGGCAAAGTGGATTCTATTGGCCTACCATGTACTGGGACACCAAGGACTTCATAAAAAGGTGTGAGAGGTGCCAACGACACGGGAATATCAATACCCGTGACGCCATGCCCCTCACAAACAACCTTCAAGTGGAACTCTTTGATGTCTGGGGGATAGATTACATGGGTCCATTCCCACCATCACAAGGATATGAATACATCCTGGTGGCAGTGGACTATGTATCTAAGTGGGTCGAAGCAATGCCGTGTAGGTCAGCAGACTCAAAACACGCCAAGGCAATGTTTCATGACACCATCCTTCCAAGGTTCGGCACCCCAAGGCTAGTCATCAGTGATGGAGGCAGCCTTTTCATTGACAGAAGATTACAAGAGTACCTGAAAGGAATGGGGATAAGGCACAATGTGGGTACACCTTATCACCCCCGACAAGCGGACAAGCGAAACTTGAACAAGCAAATCAAGAACATTCACGCGAAGACTGTCAATGAGATGGGATCGGCATGGAAAGGCGGACTTCCCGATGCACTCTGGGCATACCGGACCGCATACAAGACCCCTATCGGTATGACCCCGTACCGGCTTGTATACGGAAAGACATGCCACTCGCCCGTCGAGTTGGAGCATAGGGCACATTGGGCCATAAAGAGGTGGAATATGGACTGCCCTCGGCCGGCAAACATCGGAAGATCCAGATCTCAGAGTTGGAGGAATGGAGAGAGCAAGCTTATCACAATGCCAGAATTTACAAGGAGAAAACCAAAAGATGGCATGATAAGCGAATCAAGCAAAAAGAGTTCCATCCGGGGAACAAGGTACTCATGTTCAACTCCGGGTCAAACTCTTTGGCCATGGAAAGTTAAGGAGCAAATGGGAAGGCCCGTACACGGTGGTCGACGCCGTGACACATGGAGCCGTGACGCTTGCAGACGACGACGACAACATCTTCAAGGTAAATGGCCATCGCCTTAAGCTTTTCTATGAACATGATTCCGTACAAGAAGAATTAGACATGATAGATTTTGTATTACATACTAATCACTAAAGTCTACATGTTTATTTCATTAACATGCTAGCTTTAATACGTTACAAATTCTTAAACCGCATGTAACTTGGCTTGGTTAGAAATAGGGGTAGAATAGGAATTTCTAGGAACACTTGAGCACTTGGGAACTAGTCCCTAGGAGCCAGGTGTAGGTCGACCGACCTGTGTTTTGGCACCCACTCGAACCCAGGGTGGTGCAGCCAAACCAGGACCTCAGCCTAGTCGACTAGGCCCAACTAGAGTCCGGTTGACCGACCAAGGAATTCGCGATTTGAACTCGCAGAAATCCTTGGAACGGCCAGTGGAGCCTGTAGTTCAAATTTGAACTCAAACGGGGCAAAACCCCTGGTCGGCCGACCGGGCTTTTCGCCAATTCGAATTCGGCGAAGGAGTAGGATTGGTGGGGAGGCGTCTCCGAGGACGCTCCCTTTCGAATTCTTTCGAAATCCGCCGAAACCCTCTCCTCCACCTTGCCTTTAAAAGCCCCCTAGGACTCTCCTCTCTTCCCACAACACTCTAGCCTAGTTCATCACCTCCATTGCCCAATTGAGCCGCCCTTGATCATCATCCACCTTGCCATGGCGCCACCCACGAGAAACCACCAAATTGTCCCTCGCCCGGACTCACCTATGCCTCCGCGGCCGCCGCCGCCGACATGGATCATGCCATGGCAAGTACACGTGATGGATCCGAGCCGCCGGCCATGGTGCCACCGACGGGAGGCCGGGCCGGGAAAAACCCCCGGTCGGCCGACCAACATTTTGGGTCGGCCGGCCGCAGGCGTGGTCGCCCGACCACTCCCGGCCCCGCCCCGGTCGGGACCATCATCGCGCTCGGCCGACTCCGAAGAGGACCCTCGGGAAATCTCCCGCGAGGTCCGCCACGCCAAGGCGACCCGTCATGGGTCAATTGGCATTGAAGAACACGCCACCTACAGGGGCTAGGGAAGCCCCGATCGTCGTCTCCGCCAACACCGGGGGCAGCTCAAGTTTCGAGCCGTCCCGCACGCCGCACTTCCGCCGGATCAAGGGTCCTGGACCGGGGATGGGGAAGACCCTCATCCCACCATTGGACTCCGACGATCGCATGGTCCTGAGGGAGTCGAACGACTCCACCAGCGTCTCCATCCGGAGGCACTTGTCTCCACCGCCTATCAGAGGCCCACCTGGGCTCTTTGAGGGTGAGGAGGAGAAGAGCGACATGGAGAAACTTCTCCGTGTCACGGCGAATCTGAGGGAGAAGAACGAGACCCTCATGGAGACGGTGGCGGAGCTTAGGATTGCCCACATGGACATGCTAGATGCATTCCATGACCTGCGCATTAGCAATAATGCGAAGGTCAAGAGGATTGCAAGGGCAATCGGTAGGGAGGATCTACTAGAGAAACCCTCTCCCTAGAATAAAAATAGTTTTTAGAGACTAGGCACTTTTGTTTTTAAAATTTCCCTTAGTTGATTTCCTTTTTTGAATTTTAAATTTCCCATTACAATGTAATAGTGCCTAGGAATTTGATTTTAATACAAATGAAGATTGGAAAGAAAAAGGTTGTTTAACCCGTTGGTGCACTTTGCCACCGGCGGGGTATGTGCATTTCACTTCGTTTTTGCTGTGTCATTTCCATAGTGAACAAAGCCCAAGTGTGAGGAGTCCGCCGACTCCCGAAACATGAAAAAAATGGTGAAACAGGCACGGATTCGAGGTGCTGACGGTTCTGCAAGTTCGCACGACGAAGGTCGACCCGAACCATCGGTCGGCCGACCGACACTTTGTGCCAATTCGGCAAACCGAGTACACTGCGCTAACCAGGAGACCGAGTGGAGTCGGAACCCAGGCCACGGAGCCCAGGTCCAGGTCGGTCGACCGGACCTGTTGGCCCCTGGCCCACCAACCAGCCTCTACGCAGGAACACTGCGCTGTCTGGTATGTCCCTCCTACTCCTTTCCCTTTCTTTTCAGTTTTTCCTTAATTGTTTACTTATTTGCTTTTTAAATAATAAATAAATAAAATAATAATAAAATGAAGACTTGCATCTAGAACTTAAAAACTGCTTGATCTATGACATTTAGAGATAGAAGCTTTGCTAAACTTTACTCTTGCACATTATCATGCTTGTGGGTCAAACATTCTTAATAGGACCATCATTTTGACTAGGTTGTTGATAAATGTGATATAATTCTCGGCTCATGCTTCATGCCTTTCTATCTAAAGTACTTAGAGGTTTAACTTTGAAAAATGTCATAAAACCATAGTGTCACTACTCCTCAATAGTGCTGAATTACCCACCACGGCCATATATATCAAAATTCCAAAAGCCGTCTACATAAGCTACTTGCTTGCATTGAGTTTGGTTAAGACTTGTAGAACCTTTGTTAGAGGTTTGTCGTGGCCCTAAGATCAAGATCCACATCACCAAATACACTGCTTCTAATCCGGAAGTACGCAGTTATGCTACTCCCACCCTGGGAGCACGCATCTTACCCCCATTATTATGCCACTCCTACACTGGGAGCGCGCATCATCATCCATACCACCATTATTGTGCTGCTTCTACACTGGAAGTGCGCACCTTCACCATCTCCATCATCTAGGTTGCTCCATGCTCCAAACTTAGAAAATCTCTCTCATATTATCATTTGTTAGGTGAGACATACCCCAAAAGGCTAGGCATCTATTGAGATAGTGGAAAAAAAAAGAGATTGATAATAAAGAGCTAGCCTTGTCTCAATAGAATAGAAAGAGAGATAGCATCAAAAGAAGGAGCAATCTCATCCATCATTCATCCAATTCCTTTTTTTCATCATCCATTATATTCTCCACTTTACATCTTGATCTAGGGACATGATAAGTCTCTGCTGTGGTCCAAGACCTTAATTTCTTAACTAAGACAATATATGCACTGCAAGTATGCTATTCCTTGACATACCTATTCAAGCTCCATATAAAGCCTTATTAGTGCCTTGGTGAGGATTCATACACCACTTGAGTGACTAGAGGTATTAGTTGAGGAGTAGGAATGACACATGTGCTTTATTTTCAAAAATCTATAAAAACTCTAAGTATTAAGGATATGAAATGAGTAGAGAACTGAGCCTAGAGAACTATTCCATTTGTTTCAACAAGCGAAGGATTTATGTTAGACGAGTACCACATAACCCACTTGAATGATTTCGCACGAGTAAACTTAGTACTTGCTGATATCTCAATAATGTTGTAGTATCTTTTCTCTCTAAACTTTGCTTGAGGACAAGCAAAGACTTAAGTGTGGGGGATCTTGTTGACGGCATTTAGACCCTGTTTTCATCTCATGAAAGCCGTCAACATTGGTCACATTTAAGAGCTACACCCAGCAAACAAGTAGTGATATATGTGCAATTCACTTGGTTCCACATGTACATGTCACTATTTGGATGCAGGTACAAACAGGTACTAATCAAGCCTGAACAAGCGTGGATGGAGCAAATTTGAGCAAGCTCCAAACGAGCAAGCAAGACAAGTGACAAGTCGGGACTCGCACCAGAGGAGGCGCCACGTGGGCCGGAGGCCCAAGGCCAGTCGGCCGACCCGCCCTTGGTGGCGGGACACCTTGGCACTTCAGCCACCGCCACCTGGACCTTCTAGAAGGCCGGTGGGACCCCCCGTCGCCAACCATAGGTCGGCCGACCGGGGTTGGGCCCCACTTGAGGTCGGTTTGCTTCCACCGCCTTCCCGCATGATCGCCACGTGTCCTACACCGAGCATCGTCCATTCAAGTCGGTGGGAAGGTCGGTTTGATCCAAGGGTGTAGATGAGATGTCACGCGGATCGGCGACGTGGCGCTTGAGTAGGGGCTACTCCATCTCCCCTATAAATACCCCCTCTAGCTTAGTCCAAAGGGCACCATGTATCATAGGAAGAGCTACTATTAAGCTATAGTGTGAGAATAGAGGGAAGAGAGTGAGGAGTTCCAGCGGAGGAGTCCCGGCCTGTCGGGAGTCTTCTTCCAGGAGCGCCTCAGCAGATGCTTGTCTTCTAGTAAGTTTACTATCTAGTTGCTTTCATCTGAGTACTTTCAGTATTTACTTTCTGTCTTAGTTTATCTTAAGTATACACCCTTTCTGCTGGCACATTGCTCTCTCCTGAGCGGGCGTATGTCAGGCTCTTGAGTGAAGTACTTTAAACCCTGGCCGTGTTTAGAGTAGTAGAGATAGTGTAGGCGCGGTGTCTAGACTAGATCTGCCGGTGTGAACGTCTGGCTGCACCCAGGAACGCCCACAAGTGTAGTGTGACAGCCTTCCGTTGGGACCTTGGAGTTCTCCTGAGCGTGTTGTTAGGTTAGATTGTAGGCCTACTTTGGGGTCGCTTCGGGTGCGTTATTTTAGCATCTGTCTCGTCCTTCGGCCCAGCGACGAGAAAGATAGAGTTAGTGCTCACGTACCCTTAGGATAAGCTAAGTTAGAACCGAATACTAGAATTACCTCTCGAACACATCCTAAGCCCTTTGATCATTGCCTGACGGCATCCCTTGGCCTAGTTAGTCCACTTCTCGTTCCCTGTGGAAAATACGATACCTGGAATACTCCCGGTGAAGTGCTACATTGACTACCCGTCCGCTTGCGGTAATCCCGTTTGCCACATCTGGTTTCAACAACAGTGCGGTCAAGAGCCAGGCCACGCCCTGCTCTGGCTAATAGTGCCACTGGTGCTCATCCCCACGCCATGCACTGACGCACAGTGCGGTCAAGATGCTCCTTGCCCATGTCCTGCACGGGACACAGATGGGGAGGATGCGATCTGACCGGTCATGCAAGCTGTGAGGTTGTGGCTCACGCGTGGGGCGCAAGCCTCGGTCGCTTCTGAGCGAAGGTGCCTGCGGAGGGTCGTGCGAGCCGCGGCCTCCTGGTTCGCGACCTCGGGAGTCCTCTTGTCCCACAGGGGTCATGCGAGCCACGTGCCCTGGGAGTCGTGCCCTCATTCCAGGGGCTGCACGGCACGGCTCATCTACGAGCCTTTGTCGTGGTCCTGCTGATCCTTCCACGGCTTTTCAGAATGCGAACCCACAAGGTCCAGCCCTCGTTGGGCTGGATGTGAGCTCTTAACGGCAGTTTGCTTAGTTTTGTTTAGACGGTGGTCGAACAGGCCAGTTGTTTGGCCCCCGACAGTAGCCCCCGAGTCCTTGCATGCAGGGGCAGAGCCAGGATTGAAACATAGGGGGGGCCATGGTGTCTGCAAAGATTTAGGATTCAGGGTCTAAGGTGTCTACAAACATTCTTTTAAGACGTTCATAGCCAACAATATTTACTTATTGGCCTTTTGTTTCAAATTATAAGACATTTTATTTTTAGATTCATAGCTTTTGCTACGCATCTAGATATCAAATTATGTTTATTTACATAGTCCAAATGTCTTATAGTTTAAAATAGGAGTAGCTAATGAAAATCCAAATGTACCCACATTGAATACAAACCATAAGAGTGAAAACAATATGACAGCAAGTAACAAAGGAAAATGACCAATATATATGTACCCATTCCGGATAGCACATTTGTCTAGTGGAGAAAAAAATAATATATAAAACTATACATACAACTATATCCATTAGTAGATTCAAAGCCTTTAATTTGTGCTACATCCCAATGCATAGCGATGAAGCGGCTGGCAGTGTGCGAAACGGTGGAGTTGCATATCTGAAGGCATGCCGCATGCATAACAGGGGATCGGAGGTAATGGAAAGCAGCATGCTTACCTCCCGCGCACTCACGCAAACTTTGGAGAGCCTAACTGCATGTACTAATTACCATAATTAGTTCCTGAACATGAGAATATACTGTAGACCAAGCAGAATGTTGGGGGTGCCCGGCCCCCTCCAGCCCCCTTCCCTCCACCATTGCTTGCATGTGTGGGCCCACACCTGCAGGGACTTGTCATCGAGGGGTCATTTCGACTTCTCCGGTGTGCGCGCGAGCGCACCCGCTAGGTGTAGCCCTCGAGTCTCTGGGGTTGTGGGCCATGTCTACAGAGACTGAAGAGTTTGCTTCGGGGAAGTGGGGTGCGTCGGTTTTGGACGCGCTGCTGGACGGTTCGCCCCAACAATAATGATGCCCCTAGACCGTCGGGCAACCGATGGGTCCCATCGGTCTGCCGGGCTTCGGAGCCCACGCCAAGACTTATCTGGGGAAGATGTAATTGCAGAGCTGCGGTTTCGAGCCCTGCGCCTGAGTTAGTGCAGTAGGCCAGCTGAAGGGTTTCACTGGGGTTGCGTGCTACGCTACCCTCTTGCACCGCGGTCGTAGGGGCCCGTGGGGTCCATCAGTCCCAAACTCTCCTACAAATAGGAAAAAAGACGGCTTGTACACCCTGCACAATTTTTACTGCCCCCCTGTCTGCCTCCTGCCATCCTGATTGCACTGCCATTGCTGCGAGTCCAAATTTGTGGCCATGGCCAACTGGTCCTCGTCGGCAATCTCGTCAGCCGAGATCGATGAGCTCATCCAGCGTGGCCTCCTCCGCGAGGACGACTGGGTTCTCCCGGGAGCCGAGGAAGTTCCGGCCCTGGGAGCGGAATTCGTGGTTTCGTTTCTGGCGTTCCACGAGCGGGGGTTCATGATTCTAGCTTACCCCTTCTTCACCGCGCTCCTCTACTTCTACCTGATCCCCCTGCACTATCTGAATCCTAATGGGATTCAACACATCGTGTTGTTTATCGCGTTGTGTGAGGGGTATCTGGGGATTGACCCCCATTTCAAACTCTGGAGATATTTCTTTGTTGTTGATTTGCAGAAACGGCAGGTACAAGGTGAGTCGAAGACGTGGCAGATTGGGGGTGCTAGCATCCATCTTCATGGGAACAGGGCGAGGGATTACATTCCCATGAAGATGGTTTCCTCCAACTGCGGCTGGCATGCCAAATGGTTCTATCTGCGGAAGTCTTCCTCCCCTCCCAACGTTCATGTTGGATTTGCCTGCCGTTTAGCCAAAACATTGGGGCAAATGGGGCGTCCCGGCGGCGGAGAAGAAAAGGCTTCAGGACCACCTAGCCTCCATTGCAATCCTTCACGAGAGGGGTCTCAATGGTCCTGGGCTGATTGGAGCTTACGACAAGTGGCGGGTGACACCCCTCATGAAGCGAACGCTTCGCCTGTTTGAGGTGAACCTGAGCGCTTCGATTGAGGGGACCACATTGCCTATGGACACGTCGTCCGACGCAAAAGTCGCTCGGCAGATCAACAAAGCGTTGGAGCCGGCTGTGGGCTCAGCGAATGACCAAGTCAGATGGGTCTTCCCAGTGGAGGGGTGCCCCCAATGAGACCGGAGAAGGGATTTGTGGAGTTCGTAAGTCCCGCCCCCTTCCTGTTCCATTGGTGCCTTTGTTCTTGCCTTCTGGCACGTTGACCTCACCCCTCTCTCTGGCAGCCCTCCTATATCGTGTTGACGGGTCACGGGGTGCCCCTACCGAAGGGTCACCCACGGCGGAGAACGAGCGCCAGCATAAGAGGAAGGTGGACGAGAAGGCGAAGAGGGAGAAGCATCAGATGCGGGAGGAGAAACGAGCTCAGGGCATCGACACCGACACCACCGAGGAGGATGATGATGATGAGGATGAGGGTAAGTATCTTGGCTTTGACCTTTTCGATTGCCTATTTCCTCACCGTCTGCCCTTCTTGTAGGTGAAGGTTCCGACGCCTTCTTCGGGGAGGAGTCGGCTCCTTCCTTGAATGTCGCGCGGGGGTAGGAGCCCCCGAGCCCGAGTGGGCCAATTCTAGCGCGCTCCGACATGAGTGCGCCTCAGACCTCGGGCGACGTCACTGGGTCGTCTGCCGCACCCTCCGGAGGCGGCCCCGAGATAGTCGTCGCCGCAAATGTCGTGGGGACGCCGGTGCCTCCTGCGCCGACCGTGTCGACGGGTTCCCCACCTAACGTCGCGACGCAAGCCGGGTCGGGTGACTCGTCTGGCACAGCCCGCACATCTTCGTATACGTCACCTCAGAGAGAGGAGCCTTCTTCGCCCGCTGCCACCATGGAGCGCGAGTCGCGGAAATGCCCGTGGTCGGTGCGATCCGATGGCGGCGGGGGGTCCGGTCCCCGGCGTCCTCGGATTCCTAGGTGGGTTTCTTATGGGGTCAATTGATGGTTTGTTTCCCATATTTCTTATGGCGCACCACTTGACGAGTTTACCATTCCTTTGCAGGTGGGTGAGTGCGACGATGCCGACCAGTGCCAGGAAGGCCCTGATGTCGAGGGGCGGGGTGCCGCCGTCAGGAAGTGTGCCAGGCGCAAGGCCACGTGCCCTAGGAAAGGTCCCGCCAGATCCAACTTCGGTAGGAGAAGGCCGCTCAGAGGGTGGCGGTGCTTCTCCCCGGGAGGCCGGTGATGGCAGTACGGTGAAGGGTGGAGGAAGTGCGGGAGCCATGGCTTCGAGCGCCGCAGGTTCCTCCTCCTTGGCCGTTCTTCCCTAGGAGCCGCCCCTTTCGACTTCGGTGCCCGGAAGGGAGGCGCCGTCGTCGGGCAGTCACGGCATGCGTTCGGTCTGCTTCGCCACTGGGCAGCCTTGGGTCGAGTTCCCGATGGTACGAGGGATGAAACCTTTCGTGCTTGATGACCCGAGGGAGGAGAGGGATTACATGGAGCTAGGGACCCATCTGGGCAGGATCAGGGAGCTGCTTCAGCAGGTCGGGACCTAGGTCTGTGAGGGGTCATCGCGGAGGCACCGTTCGAGGTAAGCTCGGGTTTCAGTTCTGAGCTTGGTCCCTTCTTTGTAGACTCTCGGGTTGTTTCTTACATCCACGTTACCGGTGGTTGCTCCTGCCAGTCGGTGATGGCGAGATCCCTCAAGAAATCCTACTTCCTTCACCACCAGCAGTCGTCGTGGGAGTCGCTTGTTGCTGGGGCGAGCTCGAGCCAGCCTCGAGTGGACGAGACCGAGAGTCACACCCTCCGGGCCAAAAAGGCCTGCGGCGAGCCGGCCGGGCGGGTCCACTACACCACAACACCACAATCCGGTCAGACATCTGCCGCTAAAAATAATCAAAACAGATGAACATTCTGTTTGTAAAGAGTTCTGTCAAACCATCTGCCACTAAATCAGCTTTTATCATCAGACTATCCCATGATAACTGCACATTTACGTAGCCTTGAACGGTCTGCCGCTAAACCTGATGTTAACACTGGATTTTGGAAAAGATTGAGAAGATGACAGGTGGGCCAAACACGCGGCGAGAAAGGCATTCGGCAAAATGCTCGAGCGGTCAGTTAATGCTCGGTGCTTCAGCAAATGGCCATGCGATCGGCCATCTCAGAAGACGTGACTCCATTCAGGAAGCAAAAGATGGCAAGTAAAGCCGATTCAAAGAGAGAAAGTCGTAATAATAGAGGACTCCGAGGAGAATTAGAACTAAGAGTCGTAGTTTCCAAATTTTGTTTAATATTCTTTGAAAATCGTAGTCTTTAAGGACTCAAGTTTTGTCCAGGGTATAAATATCGACCCTCGACCATTGTAATGATATACACAATCAAATCAACACAACCGGCCCCGTTCCAAGTTTCGAGTCTTTCGTCATGTCGTCGAGTTCTTTGAGAGGAGCCATCGATCCGTCGACCTCCGTAAGTACCGGCAACCTTGCTATGATGTCTAGTATCATGTGGTGGATTTAGATCATGGTGCAAGTAGTCTCGTTCATTTTGCTTAGTATCATGCGGTGGATTTAAGCTTAATGGCGGGAAGATTTTGCTTATGCCTTGTATCGTGCGGCAGATTAAGCCATGAGTAAAAATAGTTATCAGCTCTATTAGATTCGGCAAAATCTAGTAGATTCATCAAGTTATCATGTGTTGCATTGTCGTTAATGTTTTATATATTTGTAACACTCTTTTGCCCAATCTAGATTGATACGCTTCGGCTTTCGATAGAACTATCTGCTCTTAATTCATGATAGATAGATCATATGCTTGTATAGCCGAATTAGATCAATCTAGATTGCAACATGTTGTGGGTTCATACATGTCAAAGCGTATTAACCCTAATAGAACTAGGTATCGTGCGGCAGATGCAGGTTTTATTAGGTTAAATCGTGTTAGCTTGTTTGTTCCTTCTTCATGGACCCCAATTCGGCAAGCTTGCCGAATATGGTTATGCTTACACGAGTAACGAGTATTTATAGATCTGTTTGGATATATACATGCTTTTAGCTTCTTATTATTAGATCATATCATGCGGTGGATTAATCTGATTGTGGGAAGTGGTGTAGACTCATAGCGAGCGGTATCATGCGGTGGATTAACTTGCTTGGATTTATGCTTGACGGGTTTATGAAGGCTAGACGTGCGGCAGGCTAGTTGAATTAGCCTGTGCATGTGTTATTTTAATAGATTTATATTTATGAGTTACCTGCTTATAATTTATTATGTCTTGACGATATCATTGGTCTAGGAATACATTTTACATAATATGTAATGATCAATTTTAACTTGTTCAAGTATATTCTTCTCATACGTATGTATTCGGCAATCAATGTCTTTACATGTTTCATCCTTTGTTAGCCGAATAACCTATAAGCATGTTTGGCAGACAGCTTCTATAGTTGTATGTCATCGTAAGTGGCTTCAAGGCCATAAATATGGAACTGTCTAGTCTCACCCGACATGTTCCAGTTTTGTTCTCACAGTTTTATCCCTTGTTGGTTTTCAGGTCAAACCAACTGGCACGTCTTCGGATTCCAAACCGTCCGGGCACCCGATTGAAGCCACGCTTTCCGGCTTGCTGTGTGTGAGGCACAGTGCACCATATTTTGTGTCAACACACTTTTTGGCACGCACGGTGGGACCCCTTTTAAGTTCAAGATGTCTGACATCAGCAATAATCACGTTCTGGATGTGACCATGGATGAGTTGCTGGACAACTTCAGGGAACTAGTGCAACAGGCATGTGAGCAATTCCAACAGAAGTGCTTGATGTCCTTCTCCAAGAATAAGAGCAACAAGGTAATCCAAAAGCAGTCACTACCAAGGGTTCTTCTTCCACACCAATCTGATTACACTGAAGAGGAAGATGCTCACAAGATGGCAGGCCTGGTTTACAAGGCTATGGGAGAGACCATGACAAACCACCATATAGCTTTTTTGAATACTTTTTGGGCAATCATGATTAACACTTTCGGTCTAACGGCCGATAAGCATTTTGAAGAAAATGTTGGCCCACTCAGCGGACCAACACTTTTCAACACGCAAAATCCTCAAGAAAAGCCTACTAGAGGAGAGGAGGCACCTGCCTCAAGCAAAGGTGGAGCTGTTCATACTGAAAAACAACTACATCAAACCCATGGTCAGGTGACGTTCGGAACAACAGGAGAAGTGCCACCATCAGCCTTTAGAATCTCTCCAGCATCAAACAGATTGCAGAAGAGTATGTATGGAGATGGGTATCATGAGTTTACTGATTACAGTGCTATCAACGCTATGCCGAATTCGAGATACAAGAGTGCTTTAGGATTGCCTTCTGGAGGGCAGGTACAGGGAGCTCAAGATTCAAATATTGATGTTTTAGTGCATAGGATGGGCGATATGATGCAGAATCAATTCGGCCTAAAGCCAAAAAACCAATCCTACTCATACAAGTCTCCTTATCCAGAGTGGTACAACAGAGTGGCGCTTCCTCCAAGAGTGAAGCCTCCAATAGATTTGACCAAATTTTCTGGTCAAGATGATACTAGCACCATAGAGCACATCAGTCGATACTTGATGCAGCTTGGAGAAGCTACTGCAGATGAAGCCTGGAGGATTCGATATTTTCCTCTGTCTCTTACTGGACTGTTGGTATTTCTTAGCGAAAGCAGTAAATTCCGCAAGCGCACGGAAAGACCGTTGTAGCACTTCACCCGGTGATGAACAGAGTATCGTAAACTTCATGAAGAATGGTATGGTCAGGTTTAGGTTTTAACTAGGTAGCCCAGAGGAGAGAGTAGATAACTGGGAAGGTGAGGCTTTCTATAGGATGAATCTATTGACGCAAAATGTGACACTCTGCGTCGCACACACAGCAAGCCGGAAAGCGTGGCTTCAATCGGGTGCCCGGACGTTTCTGAATCCGGAAGCGTGTCAGTCGATTTGACCTGAAAATCGACAAGGGATAAAACTGTGAGATCAAAACTGGAACATGCCGGGTGAGCCCAGACAGTTCCATATTTATGGCCCTGAAGCCACTTACGATGACATATAGCTATAGAAGCTATCTGCCAATCATGTTTGCGTGCCATTCAGCTAATATGAGATGAATCATGTGAATAACGTAAATTGCCGAATACGTGTGCGTAAAGAAAAATGAATCATAAATGAGTAACTTGTAAATACAGACCTATTAAAATAATGCATGCATAGGCTAATCCAACTAGTCTGCCGCACGTCTAGCCTTCATAAACCCGTCAAAGCATAATACCAAAGTAAGCTAATCCACCGTATGATTTTTCCTACTATGGAACTAAGCCACTCCTTGCAATTAGATTAATCCACCGCATGATATGTGTTGATGTCTATTAAGTGCAACTGAAATAAAGAAGGTTCTGCAAGCGCACAGAATATATCATCGTAGCATTTTAACCGGGAGTAATCCAGGTATCGTTATTTATAATTTTACCACTGGGAAGGGAATGCACTGGATAATGAGTGATGAGCAATGCACATGCTATAATGGAGAGCTTAACCTTGTACGTATCGATCATCTCATACGGGGTAAGTGTCACATAAAATATAAGAATGAATGATAAATGACATAAGATAAATGAGAGCATTTAGCCACATAAAATAATAGTAATAAACCATCTCAACTTAGCACTCTAAGCTTATAACACTAGCATGGACTAGGACGATCTAGGGTATAATCCTATGTTATTCTAACTACAAAGTCAAAGCATACAATGATTAGTGCAAGAACATCTAGCAATCATGGCGGGAAAAGGTTACATCTATGCATAGTGATATTACCGAGAGAAGACAAGAGACATAGCAATGACTTCAATGTAATAGGTTTGTTACGCTAGACCTATACTCGGGAGAAGGGCTACAAAGGACTCAACAGATCTGTCACTCCCGCGATCTACCTCACGATCCGGAATATAGGGTGCAATCGCGAGATAAATACGGTCTAGGCACCACGCCTACACAATATTTACCACTCACCCATCGATCTAATGAGCAAGCGCTATACGATCCTATGCATAAACATAATTCTAGTCCAACTATGCTAAACATATAATCAAAGTAAACTAAGAACAATATAATTAAGAACATAATCAAATAGAGCAAAGTCAAGTCTCGATATAATAGAATAGAATAAAGTACTACTCATAGTATCACGAACAATGATGAATATTACAAGAATGTAGAGGGGAATTACCAAGAACTCCGACAGATCCGGACTCCAAGCTAGGCTTGATTCCCTCTAGATCTATTCCTATGTAGCTATGCTACTAAACTATGGAGCTCTAATTGAGATGGTGGCTCTGGCTTCTCTGAATCCTCTCAATGAATGAAGAGAGAATGAATTAGGGTTTCACCCAGGGGCCAGGGGCTCTGAATATATAGCCCCCTAGGATTAACCACAGCCCTCGGATCAAACCGACCTAAATGGACGATAATTATTCATCCTCAAAGGCGGTGGAGGCAGGATCCACGAGACTCCACCGATTGGTGGAGATGGGGAGTCGGCCGACTCCCCCCGGGTCGGCCGACTGTGGCCACCCCCCAGTGGGCCCGGCTTCCGGGGTTTGCCTTTCGGAGTCTTCTAGATTATACAATTTTACCCGTTCGGTCTTTATCTCTATGTAATCATGACATGTGGGCCTCCTTTGGTTCTCTTTCGATAACCCCCGCGAGAAATAGACAATCACCAAAACTCGTGGAATTTCGTTAGTGTAACCCCTATATCTAACGGGTGAACTCATATTAGTCCTTTCTCTTGCTGCGTTGACGGTATAAAATTGATACTTAACGACCGTCAACAAACTCCCCCAAGCTTACCTTTTGCTCGTCCCTGAGCAAAGATAGACTCAGTGATGGATCAGGAGTTGCTACAATACTTTCACTCCTCACAAGTACACATGCGTTCAAACAAGAACTCTCCTCCGGATTAGAGTGAACTATTCTGACTCAAAACTCACTCATATTACCTTTCACCATGGGGCTTGTAACCGTCACTTGGGTCTTGAGTAGTTGAAAGATAGAACGGTCAAGTCAAGCGCCATGTTTCTCGCTCTTTGATCAACTATTATCCCGGAGTTTTTGCAAGGTTTGAAATAAAACTCAGAGTTCCTTGTATGAACCTTTCAAGTCTCTCATTTGTGATATTTCTGGATCCTTTCCAAGGCATGAGTAGTGTATGCCTTCTCTCTTCTCTCACAATATGTGGTATTTATGGAACTAAGGCATAGTGGAAAGTGCCTTCTCTCTCTCACCCTACTCTCTAATAGGCTTATGTGGAGCTCATAGGTGGGGAGACACTCAAACTCACTTGCATATATTGCATAGTTAAACCATGGATCCAATAGGAACTAAAAATAATAATAAAGTCATATGTGCATGTGAATGAGGAAATGAATGACAAGGTGATGATGGGATGATGGTGATAAGGAAATGATTATGAGGGGTACTCAACTGGTGAACATCTACTTCTACACTCGCTTCTTTGGGGATAACATGACTCCCTTTATTCGGAAACCTTGAAATTTCTTGAATGGAAGGACTTGGCTACTCTCTCTTTTTCTTTCTTCTTCTTTTCTTTTTTTTAGAGCAACCAATCCTCTGGAAACAAAACTTTAGCAACGGGGATTCATATAACTTGAAATGATAATGACTGGAGCTTTTTATGTAGGCAATGAAACGGCAATGATTATTTCTAGATGTTCACTCCCAGAATAGGAGTAGAACCTTTTCTGGATGATGTGAAATGAATGGCGTATGTATATGTGGATGGATGGATGGATGGATGCGTACTCCCAGTGTAGGAGCAGCATAAGTGCGTATCTCCAGGGTAGAGATAGCACAATATGTGGGGAATGCGTACTCCCAGGGTGGGAGCAGCACAAGTGCGTATCTCCAGGGTAGAGATAGCACAATATGTGGTGGATATGGATCTATATGTGGGAGGTACTTCTAGGGACAGAAGTAGCACAGAATGAATATAACATTTATAAAATGGGTGCATGCTTCTGAGGACAGAAGTAGCATAGATCAATGGATGGAGAGCACATAGTATTGACTTTATCTGCGTGACTAATTCCTTATGGGTCCACAGCATAACCACACTCAATGCCTATAAAGTCTACACTCAAACCTACAATATGATCTATATAAACAGATGGGTTTTCCTAATCTAGTAAGCATGAATATATGGCTGTGGTAGGAATTTAAACTCTCATCATAAAGGAACTCATCATGCAGGAATTTAATGTTTTCACGAGATAAATTCTCGAACTCTAGTATCTCTAGGAACAAGATGGACAAAGCGAGCTCAAAACCTTCCCATATCATACCCGTCAACCACCTAGACTTAGATCAAGTGTTCGCTACCCACAAGTTTCAGGTTCAGAGCAAATCTCAAGTCTAAACAGTTGTGTCCAAAACTCAAGAGAGTGCAAGGTTGAAAACTAGGTACTCGAAAGGAACTACGGTAGAGCAACTATTCATCATCTCCATATAGAGTTTAATCTAGGGATCATTTTTAAAGATAGATTGCAAGAGCTCTACAAAAGTAGAAAAGATAAATAAGGAAATCTTTCTGGGTTTCTATGATTATGCATCTTTTTTAGTGGTTTTAACAAGCATACTTTAATAAAGCATAATTAGATAAGTTGGAGACACTTAGCTTGGTGTACGGGGGATGCCCTCCCCCAAGCTGGATGTTGACATAGTCTACTGATGTTGCTGACAGGCAATGAAGACGTTCTAGTCCTCCAGGAGTATCGTAGATGGTTGCTGTTAGAGACAGCATTCAAGTGTCGCGGGCAGCACTCCGATAGGGGACTGGATGTCATTTTGCTTGTTAGCTCTTCTTGATCCTTGATGTTCTGTGAAGCTCAAATAGACAACAAAGCTTGTGGAACTAATTAAGCGTTAGTGATAAAAACCTCCAGGCTTTGGTTGTCTAGAACTTTCTTAACTTAAAAACTCATTCTAACGGGATCACAAGAAATATTTTTATCTTTTTATTATTTAAGGAATGCAGACGGGGAAAAATAAATATCCGAGAAATTATTTTTGTGCCACCACGGTGAATGATTATCCACATGGGGCTTAATGATTTTCGGATGCAAATGCATGACATCTTTATTTTCTTTTCTAATGCGAGAGATAGAAGAGTAAAGATGCAACTAAGATGCAAGAAGGGAAATAAATATGCTAAGGAAAAAATGCAATGCTGAAAAGTAATTGCTGATAAATACCAAGTTACCTCTTGGCGCGGCGTTCGGTGGTTTTAAGTCCTCCGAACAGGACTTGTCATGTTCGCTCATTTTCAAGGGCGCATTGGGCTGGCGCCTCGGATGATGTCGCCTCGTGTGTAGGAATTGATTCGATTTTACTTTTACTTTCCACACCTTCTTTGTTGGAGAAGATGACCTTGAGGAGGAAGCTTCTTGGGGCACTTGGTTTTCTTCTGGTAGCACCTCTTCGGGTTCTTCTACAATGTTCTTCTCTTCTGGGTATCGATCTTCATATCTAGACACTTCTCCCTCATAGTCGGCCCATCCATCTGTAGTGATGTTCTTCTTGTTACGCGGACGGGTACGCTGCCTTCTCCTTGCTCTGTTCTTCTTGGGCTCCTCGGTGATTATATAATTATTGTTGAAGTAGCGGCGTACCCTCTCGGTGGGAAAGTGGAAATGGATCTCTCTGTCCCAATATAGATGATAGCTCGGTGGTGTTCGGGAATGGTCTTCCTAGGATGATTGGAGGATCGTAGTCATCTCCCATGTCAATGACTAGGAAGTACGTAGGGACATAATGGTCATCTATTTGGATGAGGACATCCTTCACTTCTCCTTCGACGAAGCGGAATGTCGGGTCCGCCATTTGCATTTGTGCATAGGTAGGCTCCAAAGGCATAGTGCCATATAGATACTCATAAGTTACCTTGGCCATAATGTTGACGCCCGATCCGGTGTCACGATGCCTTTATTGAAAGAGCTTGTTGATGGAGCATTGAATGGTTGGGACACTGGGTCATCCTTCTTGATCAGACGTGGGGACTGAGTAAGTGGTCATGCTCCTTATGGACTGCGGTGACCATCCTCTTGTCTCTGTCTTCTTGGTCTTCTTATTCTTGTTCTTGCTCTTCTTAGCTGGATTCTTCTTCTTCTCACTGTTCTGCGATGAGGGTGTCTTTGGGAGGCTGCAAAGCACTCTGTTCTTGAAGAAGAAGGTTTCTCTCTTGCCCTTGATGTTGAAGATGATCTTGGCGGTGTTGGCATACATGATGGCTCCGGCGGTGTTCAAGAATGGTCGTCCCGAGAATGATAGGGGACCTTTCATTACCGCCGTATCTAGTACCACGAAGTTCTTTGGAACATACGAGTTGCCCACTCGTACACATATATCTTCTAGTATTCCTAAAGGAACACGAGTGACCGATCGCAAGGTTTGTAAGCACATAGTTGTGTATGTTAAGGGGCATCGAATAGCTTCTCATATATCACTCTCGGCATAATGTTGATGCTTGAACCAAAGTCACAGATTGCCTCATTGAAATTGGTACTTCCAATGGAGATCGGAATGACTGGTCTCCCTGGATCGCCCTTCTTAATTGGCAAAGTTGAGTCAATCCATGACCCCTTCGATGGATCACTCCGGCTATCTTCTACATTGAATATATCAACAAGATTTGCGGTCTCGAGCTCTTCGGGTTGTCCGCCGGTTTACCTTGACCGAGTGGAGGGAGCAAGGTTGACAAGCTGTTGTACTGTGACTCAAGTATCTTGTTGAAGCGGTGACTCTTGATGGCATTAGAAAAGCCATCCATTTTGTTGCGAGTGTCTCTAGGACCTTGTCATTTGATGCCGGCTTCTTGGATAGATTGTCCATCATCTTGCCTTGATTCAAGCACTAACTCTCTCAAAGGCGGCTGGTTGTAATTATTGTAGGAGGAGTTGTTACCTTGATAGTTGCCTCGAATAATTGCACGAGTAGTTAGGCCTCTGCTGTTGATTCCAACCTTGATTTCGCGAGGACGATAGTAATTATTATTGTTGTTGTTATTGAGGTAGTTTACGTCCTCTTTCGGCTACGGGCGGTTAGCACCTGTGTGCCCGGTCTCTCTCCACACTCTTCACATGTCATGCGAGCATCATGTATATGCATGACTTCTTTCTTCTCTGTGGCTCTCTCATCGAGCCTCTTCATTAGCAAATCCATTTTGGCGGACGGCATGTCTACCTCTTTCAGTGGTGCATTCCTCCACCTCTCTTGTGGGTCTGCGTTCTTTCTTCACTCCAACCTTGGTTGGATGCCATCTTCTCCACAAGAGCCGTGGCTCGAGGAATAGTGAGTGATAAGAATGCACCTCCAAGCAGCGGCATCCATCGTCTCACGTGTCTTGTTGCTAAGCCCATGGTAGAATGTCGCATAAGCGGCCAATTCTCCATGCCATGATGAGGACACTCGAGGATGTAATCTTGAAAGCGCTCCCAAGATTCGGGACGGTCTCATCATGGTGTTGCTTTGAAAGCTTGATATCTTCCCACGAAGAGCATTTGTCTTGCCCATGGGGAAGAACTTCGCCAAGAAATTGGTGGAACATAGTGCCCACGTAGTATTCTTCTCCTTATTGGCGTAGAACCCGCTTCGCTCTCCCCAAGAGTGAGAATGGGAAGAGGCGAAGTAGTATAGCATCTCCGGGGACATCCTTGATAGTGAATGTGCTACAAATCTCGAGAAAGTGCTGGAGATGAGCACTAGCATCTTCATGGGCCTTCCCACGTAACCGGCTTGCTTGCACCATGTTGATTAGCGCAGCTTGAGCTCAAAAGCTCCTTCGATGTCCTTGGTGGTCCAAGTATGAATGTTGTCCGTAGTTGGAGCCGAGAACTCGCGGAGTGACTTGTTCGCCATGGCTTCAAACGCTGGTGTCAAGTCTCGCACAAAAGGTTGACTTTCGCTTCCGACAAACTTCCAAGTTGAGTTGATGATGATGATGATTGATTGGTCTTCTTCAACCTGCTTCGGCTTTCCCGATTAAAGCTTCTGGATCGTCAATATAATTATCAGGAAGAATTGTCTTTTTCATACATTACCCTGCATAAGATATAAAATAAACGAAAGACAAGGGTAAGGCTGTATGAGTAGAGAATGGTGACAGTGCTCCATCTCATTATGTAGTGCAATGCTGCTCATTATCCATTGGCTTTCAACCTTCCCCGCAACGGCGCCAAAAATGCTTGTTGATGTCTATTAAGTGCAACTGAAATAAAGAAGGTTCCGCAAGCGCCAGAATATATCATCGTAGCATTTTAACCGGGAGTAATCCAGGTATCGTTATTTATAATTTTACCTTTGGGAAGGGAATGCACTGGATAATGAGTGATGAGCAATGCACATGCTATAATGGAGAGCTTAACCTTGTACGTATCGATCATCTCATACGGGGTAAGTGTCACATAAAATATAGGAATGAATGATAAATGACATAAGATAAATGAGAGCATTTAGCCACATAAAATAATAGTAATAAGCCATCTCAACTTAGCACTCTAAGCTTATAACACTAGCATGGACTAGGACGATCTAGGGTATAATCCTATGTTATTCTAACTACAAAGTCAAAGCATACAATGATTAGTGCAAGAACATCTAGCAATCATGGCGGGAAAAGGTTACATCTATGCATAGTGATATTACCAGAGAAGACAAGAGACATAGCAATGACTTCAATGTAATAGGTTTGTTCGCTAGACCTATACTCGGGAGAAGGGCTACAAAGGACTCAACAGATGTCACTCCCGCGATCTACCTCACGATCCGGAATATAGGGTGCAATCGCTTGAGATAAATACGGTCTAGGCACCACGCCTACACAATATTTACCACTCACCCATCGATCTAATGAGCAAGCGCTATACGATCCTATGCATAAACATAATTCTAGTCCAACTATGCTAAACATATAATCAAAGTAAACTAAGAACAATATAATTAAGAACATAATCAAATAGAGCAAAGTCAAGTCGATATAATAGAATAGAATAAAGTACTACTCATAGTATCACGAACAATGATGAATATTACAAGAATGTAGAGGGGAATTACCAAGAACTCCGACAGATCCGGACTCCAAGCTAGGCTTGATTCCCTCTAGATCTATTCCTATGTAGCTATGCTACTAAACTATGGAGCTCTAATTGAGATGGTGGCTCGGCTTCTCGAATCCTCTCAATGAATGAAGAGAGAATGAATTAGGGTTTCACCCGGGGCCGGGGCTCGAATATATAGCCCCTAGGATGAACCACAGCCCTCGGATCAAACCGACCTAAATGGACGATAATTATTCATCCTCAAAGGCGGTGGAGGCGGGATCCACGAGACTCCACCGATTGGTGGAGATGGGGAGTCGGCCGACTCCCCCTGGGTCGGCCGACCGCCACCCCGCCAGTGGGCCCCGGCTTCCGGGGTTTGCCTTCGGAGTCTTCTAGATTATACAATTTTACCCATTCGGTCTTTATCTCTATGTAATCATGACATGTGGGCCTCCTTTGGTTCTCTTTACGATAACCCCCGAGAAATAGACAATCACCAAAACTCGTGGAATTACGTCGGTGTAACCCCTATATCTAACAGGTGAACTCATATTAGTCCTTTCTCTTGCTGCGTTGACGGTATAAAATTGATACTTAACGACCGTCAACAATATGATCTAACAATAAGAAGCTAAAAGCATGCACACATCTAAGAGAATGTAAACACTCGTTACATGTGTAAGCATAAACGTATTGGCAAGATTGCCGAATCGGGGTCCATGAAGAAGGAACAAGCAAGCCATTACAATCTAGAGCTAAGCAAAGCCTACATCTGCCGCACGATATCCAGCTTTATCTAAGATCCAAAAGTTCTAGCATGCATGAACCCGCAACATGTAACAATCTTGATTGATCTAATTCGGCTATATAAACACTTGATCTACTTATTAGTAAACAAGAACAAAAGACCTTCATGAGCCAAAAAGTATCAATCTAGATTGGGCAAAAAGAGTGTTACAAATAATAATAAAACATTAAAGATCATGCAACACGTAATAACTTAATGAATCCACTAGATGTTGCCAAATCTAATAGAGCCGATAACTATCTTTACTCATGACTTAATCCGCCGCACGATACAAGGCATAAGCAAAAACCTCCCATGATCGAGCTTAAATCTACCGCATGACCTAAGCAAGAGCGATGAGACTACTTGCATCACGATCTAAATCCACCGGATGATACTAGACATGATAGCAAGGTTGCCGGGACTTACGGAGGTCGACGGATCGATTGTTCCTCTCGAAGAACTCGACGACACGACAAAAAAGGACTCGAAAGGTGGCAGGGGGCTGGTTGTATTGATTTGGTTGTGAACCCCTATTATAATGGTCAAGGGTTTATATTTATACCCTGGACGAAATATGAGTCCTAAAAGACTATGATTTACTAAACAAATTTGGGAAACTAAAGCTCCTAATTCTAAAACTCTACGGAGTCCTAGATTATCACGACTCCATCCTTTTTCTTAGTCAGCTCCACTCGCGCACCTTTCTCTTCCCGAATGGGATCGCTATCCATTTGAAAATAGCCGACCGCACGGGCACTTGCTAGAAACGTCGAGCTTTAGCCGACCGCACGCATATATTGCCGAATCCTTTCCTTGCCGAATGCGGGTCCACCTGTCATCTTCTTTACCAAATTTTAGTGTTAACACATGCCCCCTCAATTTCGGGATAAAAGTGATTTTATTCCAAAATTGACCACAAGCATTCTTCACCTAGGTCAACACTTCCCTCAGCCATAGCCGCCGCTTGAGAAATCCGCTCCGCTTACGATTCTCCCTGCTCCTTCAATGGCGACTCAGGAGGCCTCAACTCGTTCCGCTCTTTCAATGTCAACTCAGGAGGAAATCCTAGAGGTAACCCTACTCATTTCACTCATTCGGCAGTTTTCGAATTGACTCGGCTCCCTTTTCTTGACTCGTCCGTTGCTTTACCCCTGTCGTTTCTGAAGGAGCTCATGAACGAGATTCTGATTCCTAATGTTGCGCATCCCGACTCCTATTTCCTTGGTCCAATGGGGAATTCCAATCCAATGGAGTTCATTGAGAAGGAAACTCGAGGATTCCCTTCAAATCTGGAATTGCTCCACCAAAGCGGATGGCCGAGCACCTTCAAGACTTGGCCGCTCCCTTCAATTTACGGATGGCGCAATTGGTACCATAGGATGTTAGCCAAGAACAGCCACCTTTGGGAATCTCGGGATATTCATCTTTGTTTAGAGCTATCTTTAGCCGAAATGCCCGAGGAACGAGCCTCTCCTAATAGCGGCTTCTCACTTTTGGTCTCGACGCCATTAATGCTTTTATTTTCGGCCATGGTCCAATGTCCATCACTCTTGCTGATATCTTCATGATGACTGGACTGAATGTTACCAAGCTAGCGTATCCATTTAAACACAAGAGCACCAGTAGCCAGAGAGCAGTCAAATCAGGAGGTGGTTGGACCAAATACATTCAAACTTACATGTCAACTGGAGCTGTAGATGACAAGGAGTACAGAGCCTTCATGAATATGTGATTGTGCAGATTCATTTTCTGCAGCAAATCCAATGAACCAACCTTGAACCACATGGTGATGGCCGAAGACCTAGCTACAGGCACTTTAATCCCTCTGGGTAAGTACCTCCTAGGGACTGTCTATCACATGATGCATCAGACTACTGTCCATATGCGTCAACATGGAGAAATACCCTGTGTCAATGGCCCTTGGTGGCTGGTTCAGATGTGGTTGCAACTATACATGCATCAAATAGTCTCAATAGATCTCCACAACTATACATGCATCAAATAGTCTCAATAGATCTCCACAACTTAGGTTTCTCCTCAGTTAATTATGCTGAAGATGAGGAAGAAACAGAGAAAGCCTGTCAGACATATGAAGAAGTGGCATCCTCCATTACCATTGATATAGATATCGGCCACCTCTTCAAGTTATTCTTCAAGGGATTCAGTAAGGTGATCTGGCTCCCTTATAGAGAAAATGAAAATTTGACTCTGCCTTGCAAATTCAACTATGAGTCTTGCTGTTCAGATAAAGTGGCTATAGAGATTTTCAACTCTTTTATCAAGCCCCTGCACTCGCCGCAGAATTTCACCATGGGAGACTGCTGAATCCAACTTATGAGTTTTATAACCCAAACACGTCAGCCAGACAGTTAGGATGTGGCCAGCTGCCCCCAAGATTATACTTCTCCAACATTATAAGGCCCAGAGAGAAAATATTGGATAGTGTAGAAGCTGTCAAGGTTTTCGAGCTTAGATGGGACCTGCCAACATATGCACCTATTCCTTTTGGGCTGATAGAAGCTGCTCATCCTTCGTTCATCTCCTGGTGGCAAGAATGGCACTCTCACATCTTCAGTTTACAAGTGCATTCCTTAAGTCGGGGTTTGCAACCCCGGTTGCTCCCCGATAGTGAGGTAATTTCCTAACAACCTTCTCCTTTTTGGATCCCTTTTCCTCTATTCTCGAATATCTTTTCTTAACGGGACATTGAACCGCCATTCCTCAAGGTGTCCAATATTATCAAGCTAGACCCATTTTGCTCTAGGACATAATGCTCCAACCTTGGTTGTCTTCAAGAAAATTCCCGCCAAGGAGCCAAGTACTTTTAAAAGATTATAAAATAAAAGCTCCTTCTAGTCCAAGCAAGGATGTCACTACACCCAAGAAGCCAAGGTCCAAGAGATCCAAGCCACATCCTAAGGTATGAGTATCTTTAGTCTTTCCCTGGCAACAACTTTGATTTCCTTCCACTTATTGTCTTGCAACAATCACAGGCCAGTCTTCAAGGTTCGGCTAACATCTTAATAAATGTGGAGGATTCTCCTGGAGACTCTGCTGGTAATGTGGAGTGGCATGAAGCTGTGGGGAATCTTGGTAATCATCTTTGGCTTGTCATTTTTCTCTCTTTTTGTCAGATTTTATTACCCCATCTTCCGTCATTTTTTTCGATGATCATACAAAGGAAACAAAGAAGAACAGTCTTCCCACCAAACTCTAAGTTCATCGCCTTTGGACACTCAAAATGTCCAAGTAAGCCAAGATGTCAATCATCCTGATGCAGCCCTTGTACCAGATACTCAAAACATCCAATCAAACCAGGATGTAGCCCATGCTGATGAAGCTTTTACACAAGAGGTAACTTCTTGTCTCTCAGTTATTTTATATCAAACTGATGCATTCGGCTAAAAAGCACCCCTTCTTTTGTTTCAAAAAAGGATAATGCCCAGCCGAAAGCCAGCTATTCACTTATCGTCGATGAATATGTGGAAGAGAGAGGTGAAGAAGCTTTATCACAGCAGCAATTGTCAGCAGAAAATCAAGCTCGGCTGAAAGGCATAATCTCTCTTCTGAATAAAGATATCACCTCCTTGGTTCAAGATGCAGATCAGATAAGGGACATTATTGAACTTATCGATCAAGAAATTCCTCCTACCCTTGAGGCTTCACTGGCATCCATATCCCATCTTGATGATCATTTTGCTACTGTTAGGAGGGCAAGCAAAAGCATAGCTGTCAGGGCCACTCTGCAGAATGACAAGTTGGTGAAGGAACAACAGGTCAAGGAACTGCACTCTAAAATCAAATCAGCTAAACATTCCCTGGAAACTTTGGAGCCAGAACTACAAGTCATGGAGGAGGAGAAGGCCGGTCGGAAGCTCAGCTGGCTCAATTGAATACCAAAATCCAGTCTCACAAAGCCAAGATTGCTGACTTGCCAGGCTCTATTGAAGCAGCCAGGGCAAAGATAACATCTCGTTATCAAAGAAAACCAGCAAATCAAAACCAGTGTCCAAAATTCAGAGCTCGAAGAGGATGACAAGAAAGTTCTCGATGATGTTAGCCGAATCGGGATTGATGCTACGGATGCAATCAATTTATTTCGAACAAATCATTTGCTTGTAATTAGATGTAGAATTATGTTCCTCGAACACTTTGCATCCAAATGTACGTACTCTTGTCATATTTTTTCGAAGAATGATAGTTTTACTCCTTCATTCTTTGATCTTTTGCTTTTAGCCGAATATCATCGGCTTTCGATTGTGAATGTGTTTTCAATAGTCAAACGCATGCTTAAACTTGGGTATACCTCTCAGCCGAACAACACCTGCTCCTCTGACCGCAACTGCTTCTTATTCAAGCCTCTGTTTTTAGCCGAATGAACCACTTGAGTACACATTTTAGCCGAACGCATGGTGGGAATCTTCTCTTGGGGTGACAACTTCCATCTAGCCAGATCCGGCCCAATCCAATATCGGCCCAGGGAAGCGGAGAAAACCCTAATCTGTCATTTGGCTTTCCCGAAACATCCGCTACGGCTTCTGGCGTTCATAAATAGACCCCACTCCTCGGCTTCCATAGCCATCTCATCCGAGCAGTTGCCATCGCCATCTTCTCATCTTCCATCCCAAGCAGAGGTAGAGAGCAAACCCTAGTCTCCATCAAGCAATGGCGGATAGAGACAACCACGGCAAACGTCCTGCCGAGGACGCAGCAGAAGGGAGCCGCGCACAGGGTGGCCGACGCCGGAGGTGAGAATAACCTTATGCCCCCTTGTGGTCATTTGTTCATCTCGATCTTGATTTCGCCTTCAATTTTTCAGAGGTGTTGGGATCACCGGATGCTACTTCTCCAACCGTCCGGTGACGGCGGCTCCTGCTCCTACTCCTGCTCCTGCCGCGGACAAGGTGGACCGAAGCAACCGCGGCGCCGACGCCAGAGGTAACTAATCTTGTCTTCCTCGTGGTTTTTATATTAGCCGATCTTGATTCTCTTCTTCATTTTCAGGGCCACGAGGATCGGCTCCAGCTAGTACCATCTCCTCCCGCCGGCGGAGTCGGATGAGGAGGATCCGTACGCGGGTCAGCCGAATCCGTACAATGGCGACGACGCCATCATCTTCCTCCGGGAGCGGGAAGAGGCCAAGGAGCTTCTTGGTGAGGAGACCAAGAAGTTCGGGATCGCCCAGCTCGAGTGGGAGGACCAGCGGAAGCAGTTTTGCACTGCCATCTCAGGTTTGATATTCTTGCTCAAAATCCTTCATTCCCGATTTCATTTCTCTGTCATCTCATTCCCTTCCTTTGACATTCAGAGCTCTCCGCCGAGCTCGATCGTTTGAAGGCGGCGGCGAAGACGGTTGCCGACAAGGTGAACGCCGAGGGAGACATGGTCGAGGCTCGTCTTGAGACGGTGCCTGGTCAGATTGATCAGGCCATCATCCAAGGTGTGCACCTTGGCACCTCCCTTGGCCAGGCGGGATTATCGTCCTAGACCAGGGACGAATACACTTCCATCCCGGTCGGCTTCCGCGGCGGTCGCCCAGATGAGATCGAGGACATCGGTGCTCGTCTGGAGGAGTACGAGGGCTACGCCAATGACATCGCCGAGGTCACCCACCCCCAATCTGTCCTTAACAAGCTCTTCACTAAAAATGAAGATTCTGAGTAGCTTGTATTAGGGTTGATATGGGTGTAAATAAAAACTATGAAGAATGCTGGTCGTCTTTTTCCTCTGTTTGTCTCCAATGATGTTTGATTGTAACAATCTTCTTGCGGGATGTCTGCTCCTTAGTTAGAATTTTGACTGTGACATTTTTCCGAATACCGAACGCGTGATGTCATTTTAGCCGACTAGATCTTGATCCTGCGTTGCGATTTGACACCTTGTAGTGTAGCACTTCAATTCTCTTTCTCTTCTCCCGATGAACCTACCGTCTGAAGAAACATTAAAATTATTGCTGGCTACACAACAATACTTAAAAATTACTGAAGGCGATATGAACTGTATCGGCTATTTTGTGCTAAAGGCGATATGCACGATATCGGCTATCTCTTCCAGCTTTTTTATCCTGAAGGCGATCTTCAATTAATCGGCTATCTTATATACAACTCCTGGTCCTTCTTATGTTCCAACCTCGATACTTGGATAAAACTTTTTAAGATATCTGCCATTGATAGCTCTTGTAAACTCTTCTCCAAATAGCGTTCTCAATATATATGCATTGCCAGGTGCACAACTTACTACCCGAAAAGGTCCTTCCCAATTTGGAGACCATTTGCCAAATGCTCTATCTTTCGTACCAATTGGCAGTATGGTTTTCCAAACCAGATCTCCTTCTGCAAATCGCTTGACTTTAACCTTCTTGTTATAGTACTTGGCAACACGCATTTTATTCTTCTCAATATTCTCTAGTGCCTTGAGACGAATTAAATGTAAATCTTCTAACTCATCCATCATCAAACTCTTATAATCTTTTTCTGCCAAATCTTTCTGTAACACAACTCGCCTTGATCCTGATTGCAATTCCCATGGCAACACAGCATTGTGCCCATAAACCAATTCATATGGAGACGCCTGTAGGGATCCATGACAAGCCATTCGGTAAGCCCACAATGCCTCATTAAGGACCAAGTGCCATCTTCTTGGTTTTTCATCAATCTTATTTTGGATGATCTTGATCATGATTTTATTTGATGCTTTTACTTGGCCATTAGCTTGTGCATAATAGGGAGAAGAATTATACAACTTTATTCCCATGCTTTCGGCAAAGTCACAAAACTCCGAAGAAGTAAATTGAGTTCCTTGATCAGTTGTTATGGACTGTGGTATTCCAAACCTGTGAATTATGTGCTCCTTAACAAAACTGACCATATTTTCTGATGTGACTTTTTTCAAAGGAATAGCTTCAACCCACTTGGTAAAGTAGTCTGTGGCCAAAAGCACAAATTTGTGTCCTTTGCTAGATGGAGGATTGATCTGTCCAATTAAATCTATGCCCCATCCTCTGAATGGTCAAGGCTTGATTATGGGGTTCATAGCAGATGCAGGTGCTCTCTGGACATTACCAAATATCTGACAATCACAACATCCTTTGTAATATTCAAAACAATCTTCCAACATGGTCGGCCAAAAGTATCCAGCTCTCCCGATTATCCACTTCATTCGGTAAGTCGATCGGTGTGCACCACAAGATCCTTCATGAACTTCAAACATCATCTTTTTGGCCTCTTCTTGATTCAAGCATTTGAGCAACACCCCATCTATGGATTTGTAGTACAATTGATCATCAAGAAGTACAAACTTAAGGGCTTTGTACCGAGCTTTTGGGAAACTCTCGAGATGGATCTTTCAAATAATTGGTAATTTCATATCTCCAATCATCATCCTCTTGATCGATCGAAAATACCTTCTTCTATAGCAAAGATTTCCCGATTCTCACGATACCCATAAGCAGCTTGAGCTAACTTGTTTGCCTCTCCATTGTGCTCTCTAGGGATATGATGCAAAGTTACTACTGAAAAGTTTTTTAGAAGCTCCCAACACTCTTCATGATATTTCCTTAATATATCATTCTTGCATTCATATTGCCCAGTCAACTGGTTGATCACCAACTTAGAATCGCCAAATATCTCAACAGCAATGGCTTTTACTTCTATAAAGAGCCGAAGCCCTCTGAGCAATGCTTCATACTCTGCTTGATTGTTAGTGACATGAAACTCAATCGGGAATGCATATTCAAATACTTTTCCCCGTGGGGATATCAAGAGAATACCAGCACCACCACCTTTGTCACATGATGACCCATCAAAAAATAAAGCCCATGGAGCAATGCTTACTGCTTCAACAGAAAGATCACGGTGTTGAGTAATGAAATCGGCAATTATCTGACCTTTTATTGCTTTTGCCGATTCATACCTTAAATTAAACTCTCATAACGCTAACACCCATTTGCCAATTCTTCCATTCAAAATTGGCATTGATAACATGTGTTTAATTACATCAAAAATAGACACCACCACACATTCGGCATTTAACAGATAGTGCCAAAATTTGGTACATGAGTAATAAACACACAGACAAAGTTTTTCTATAGCCGAATACCTTGTCTCTGGATTCAACAATTTTCGGCTAAGATAAGCTATTACTCTTTCCTTTCCATCAAACTCCTGCATAAGGGCCGATCCTATCGTCAGGCCATCGGCCGCCACATACAGCTTGAAAGGCTTGTCAAGTTGTGGAGGTACCAATACTGGTGGTGCCTTCATATATTACTTGATTTCATCAAAAGCCTTTTGCTGTATGTCACCCCAAACAAATTTCTGGTCCTTCTTGAGCTTCAAAAGTGGAGAAAAGGGCAAAACTCTTTCTAACAAATTGGATATGAATCTTCTCACGAAATTGATTTTGCCCAATAATGACTGTAACTCTGTGAGGTTAGTTGGAGGCACAACTTTATCTATTGCTTCCATGCTCTTTTTCCAACTTCTATCCCTCCTTTGTGGATTAAAAATCCTAAAAACTCACCAGCCGATACTCCAAAGGTATATTTGTTTGGGTTCATCTTTAAGCCATGCCTTCTTGTGCATTCTAAAGTTTTTCTCAAATCGGCTAAATGATCTTCATGATCTCGGATTTAACTACCACATCATCAATATAGATCTCCACAATTTTGCCGATTAACTCATGAAAAATGTAATTCATGGCTCTTTGATAAGTTGCACCAAAGCATTCTTTAATCCAAATGTCATGACTATCGATTCAAATAAACCAATATGACCAGGACATCGAAGGTTTGTCTTTGCAATGTCCTCTATTGCCATAAAAATTTGATTATAGCCGCATTGCCATCCATGAAACCGATCACTTCATAACCTCGTCGCTTTGCATCTACCAAGTAGATCGGCAACCGGCATTGGATAGCCATCCATAGGAGTAGCTTTATTGAGATCTCTCGAAATCTATGCACCCTCATTTTACCATTTTTCTTGTATACATGTACTATGTTTGAGATCCAATCTGCATATCAACATGGCCGAATGAAGTTCGCTTCTATTAATCTCTCAACTTCTTTCTTCACATCGGCCAATACCTCTTCTTTATAAATTCTTCGTGGAGGTTGTTTGAAAGGACGAAATCCAGGCTTGATAGGCAACTTGTGCTCAACAATAGAACGATCCAATCCAGGCATCTCCGTATAATCCCAAGCAAAACAATCCTTAAATTCTTTCAGCAGACTTATCAATTTTGACTTATATTCTGGGTCTAAATTTGCACTAATATACATCGGCCTTGGCTTTGAACTGTCACCAACATCAATCTCTTCTAATTTATCGGCCGACATGAAACCACGACCCAACTTCCCTTTGTTGCCATCGACTGGATTGCCCATTAAAAATTACCGTGAGAGCCGACTGCTTGGATCGGCTGTTGATCTCTATTGAACACATTCACAGGACCTTCTTTCCATACTTTACCCGAAAGGCAATCTAGTCCATCGTACTCCCAATAAGCAGGTTCTGAAGTAGCAACACTTACCGAATCATCAGCGTGAACAATTTCTACAACATCTCCAATCCATTGAATAAGAATCTGGTGCATGGTTGAAGGTATGCAGCAATTTACGTGGATCCAATCCCTTCCTAGAAGCATACTGTATGCCCGCTTGCCATCAATAACGAAGAAGGTGGTAATTAGAGTCTTGGATCCAATCATTAACTCAACATGTACAGCTCCACGAGTATCAGTAGGATTGCCAGCAAAATCCCTGAGTATCATATCAGTTTGCAGCAGTCTTCACTTGTCATCCCAAGCTTTCTGAAAGTAGTATAAGGCATAATGTTGATAGCAGCTCTCCCATCAACAAGCATCTTGGTCAGAGGTTTGCCATTGACATATCCCTTCAAGTACAGTGGCTTCAGGTGACGATTTTTGATTGTCTTGTCAAAGACTGCTTGCCGAGTCAATACGAGTTGAGCCATCAAATCTTGACATTCAGTCTCATCAAAATCAGAGTACACCTCCTCTTGAACATTTTGACCTTCAGGAGCCATGAATTCTGATGGGATGAAAAAACCATGCAAGCATCAGCCGAAGGACCCTGTCCATGATCCTTTTTCTTGGGATGCCATATTTGTTTCTTTTCGGCAATCTCTTGCTTTAATTCCTGATTCCTTAGGCGCTGGACTCTCCTCTTCTGGCTCTTTCTTAGCCCTGGGGGACACCATTGACCCCTTTGCCATCTACAGGAGCTTTCTTCTCCATTGTGAGCTCTGCTGTGAACCCAAGTCTGATATGCAAACCTCTTTCTTTGCTGTCCTTCAAAATTATTTATTTTTAAGCGCCGATCATCCTTAGGAAGTCATAATCCAAGTCTATCATGGACGGGACGGCGGTTTTCTCAAGATTGCCTGTACTCTGAGTACTGATCACTGCACTCAGGACAATTGTTTCTAGCAGGTAATTTCAAGCCTTCATTCCAACAGTGTCTGAAGAATGAACAGTTCCAATGAGACTGCTCTTGCTCTCTCCTGTACTCCTCTTGTTCCCTTCGGTGAACTCCTTCTTCATACCTTTGGCGTTCTGCCAGTAAACTTACGCTCCTCTTCAATGAATTGCCGTTCTTCATCATACTCTAATTCCTTCTCTCTCTACCACTTATTCAACAAGTGACGTTGTGACTCTAGGCTTCGAGGTTTGACCTTTTTCTGCTCGGCTATTTCGAAACCGAACTCGTTGCTGCACTTCTTCTTTGGTAATTTGCCGATCGTGGTCAACAAGCACCATTCTCTTTAGCTCGTCGAGGAAGTCAAAACTTTCATCTTGCCTTTCTCTTTGGGATCACTAGCTGAAATCATATTGATAGAGAAAGAAACCATATTCGAGGGAAAGGTCGTTGCTCCACTTGCATCTTGCCATCAAACCTCAAATGACCATCCTAAATAGACCTCTGAATCTTTACTCTGAACACTCGGCAATCATTAATATGAGAGAACCAGTATTATGCCATCCACAATACTTCTTATCTTTTACTCCTTCAGGGTGCAACATGGGATGCCCTTCTGGTAGTTTGATACATCCTTCTTTCACTAACAACAGAAAGAGCTTGTCCGCCTTGGTGACATCAAAATCATATGTTCCTTTCTGCTGTTTCCCCCAACGTTGACTGACTAGAGTAGGCTCCTTTGCCCAAGTTAACTCTGCAGCAGCTATTTCATCTTCATCATCATATTCGAGATGCTTCTTCCGTAAGAAAACCTTGATATACATCAATAGTGGCACTGTTCTTCTGAAAGCGTGTGTCTCTCCTGAATCCTTGGGCTTGGTTATTCATAACTGTCAACTTTTGTGCAAGCTATCCAAGGTCTCCAAACTCCATACCAAACAATTTCTCTTTGATATCTGGTAACATGCCTGCAATAACAAACTCTGGAAGCTGATCATCAGGTATGTTCGAGAGAATAACACATATTCTTAGCTTCTCGAATCTGCGAAGGTATTCCGGATGCATTTCATTAGTTCTCATCCTCATGCTCCGAGAGGTCAACTAACTTCTTCTCATTGGTGCCCGTGTAAAAAATATGCATGGAACTTCGCTCCAGTGCCGCCCATGTACCAATGGAGTTAGCCGGCCGAGATGCAAACCATGTGAAAGCTGGCCCCGTAAGAGACATAGGAAAATATCGATCCTCCAAGCTTTATCACCCAGCCTTCTCCAAGTTGCATCAAGTATCGGCTAATGTGCTCAATAGTACCGGTGTCATCTTGACCGTAAAACTTGGTTAAATGTTGGAGGCTTCACCCTTGGTGGAAGTGCTACCCGTTATACCATTCTGGATAAGGAGATTTGTACGAATAGCTTGTGTTCTTTGGTTTTAAGCTGAATTGGTTCTGCATCATATCAGCCATCTTGTGCAGAAGGGCATCAACATTTGTATCTTGGCCTCCTTGCAACTGTCCTCCAGAAGGCAAACCTGATGCACTCTTGTACCCTGGATTCCGCAAAGCATTGATAGCACTGTAATCGGTAAACTCATTGTACCCATCTCCATAAATGTTTTTCTGCACTCTATTTGCCACCGGAGAGATTTTATAAGTAGATGCTGGCACTTCTCCTGTTGCACCAAATGCCACCTGACCATGGGTTTTTTGCTTTTCAGTATGAACTGCTCAATCTTTACTTGTACCGATTATGTCATCTCCTCCAGTAGGCTTCTGAAAGCTCCGGTTTGGTTTTGGTAATTAATGACACTCAACGTTGCTAATGCTTTGCTCTAAGTGTGGTTAGACACATAGCAACGTGACGATGGATGATGGAGCATGGTGATCACGGTGATGAACATGAAGGATGTAAAGTGATCGAGCTCCGACGGAGGCCCATGGAGATCAAGGCGAAGGTATACTTGATAGGGCTTTCCGGTTTAGTGGTCGAGACACTTAGTGAGTGTGACCACATTTAGGGTCGATAACCGACTATCAAGAGGGGTTTCCTCGGTTTCATTCGCGGTCCTAAGTGCCTCTAGTTGTGAGTTTGCATGATGCATGAGAGGCTAACTAGAGAGCTAACACTTGTCGACGTGATCGTGAGAAGATACGCTAACTCCGGTGCTTGAGAAGTGATCTACTCTGTGGGGTTAGCACCTTGGACAAGTGGTTCGGAGATTGGATCGACGACGGTGCGACATCGAAGATCATACAAGAGGTGGACATCTTCAGTGGGCGCCGGACGCGGGCTTCGGACGCCGGGCCAGAGGGCCGGACGCGTTCGGCGCATGCTGAAGTCGGCGCTGGGCTGGCTGTCTGGCGCAGCGAGCGCCGGATGCGGCTGTGGCGCGTCCGGCGGGTCCCCGGACGTGCACCAGAAACTTTCTGGCCGGGTGCGTTCTCGCGTGGCTCACCCGTCGGACGCTCGGCGGACGCGCGCGGCGGACGCTGGCGGATCATTGTTGATCGTCCGGCGCTTGGTGACGTGGCGCACTTCAAATCCCAACGGTCGGGTGGCGCATCGCGGCAGAGAGCGGCGGACGCGTCCGGCGCTTGATGAAGTTGTCAGCCCGAGGGCAACGGCTCTATTTCGACCTTGGGTCTATAAATAGAGGGTTGGCCGGCTTGGGGAGTCTCTCTTGGCCATTTTCACATACTTGTGCATCCTTGGAGCTAGAGAGACACTCCTCCACTCATCTCTTTCGTTCTTGAGCATCTCTTGTGAGATTTGAGTGGCAAGACAAGTGATTTGCATTGAGAGTTGCATCTAGAGGCACTTGTTCTTCGAGTGAGCTGCGGATTCTTGTTACTCTTCGGTGATTCCCGTCACCGTAGACGGTTTGGAGCAGCGGGTGGTGGTTGAGCTCGAGTTGGAGATTTTTCGAGGCCACACTGGGTTCTTGTGAGGGATTCTTGATCCTTCCCCGCGGGAGTTCGCGAAAGGATACTCTAGTGGATTGCTCGTGGCTTGTGGATCCTTGTCTTGTGTGGAGATTGCGGCTCCCCATTGGGGTCTTTGGCACCGAGCCAATTGAGCGGGCAACTCACCAAGCAAGTGTATCGCCACAACGAGGAGTAGCTTGCGTAGGGAAGCAAGTGAACCTCGGTAAAAAATCATTGTGTTGATTTGTGATTGCCGAGGCTTCAACCTCCTTGTGATTGTGCTTGAGCTCTCTAGGTGATTGGCTTCTACACCGGTGATTGGCTATCTTCTACTCTTCGCGGCGGTATAATCTTCGATCATCTCTTTACTTTCCGCAAAGTAGAATTGCTTGTTGTGGTCGGTCGGGAACCACTCATTGTGTAGCTTAAATCCCGTGGGTAGAATTGCTTGGTTGGTTTCGGTGAACCGACATTGTGTAGTTTGATCACCGTTGTTGTGTGTGCAATTGAGTTGAGTAGCTTTGCATGATAGGACGGCTTGCTTAGGATAGTCGAAGCACTTGCTTTGCACATTTGCCGCCTTGCTATCTAATTGGGTTGTCTAGTGTTCTTGCTAGAATTTTTATTAGGCTATTCACCCCCCTCTAGCCATTGTGACCTTTCACGTGGTATCGGAGCCGGGCACCATTTGTTTGAGTTGGATTAACATCCTACGGTGAAGCAATGGCTATGGTTATGCATATCAACAACACCAAGAAGGCACCATCATTTCGAGGTGATGACTATGCCAAATGGAAGCTCAAGATGAAGAGTCATCTCAAGTCAATCAACCTTGAGGTGTGGAAAGTAGTGGAGACAAAGTTTGAGCTTGTTGAGGGTGCGGTGCCAACACCGGCCGAAGAGAAGAAGCAACAAGCAAATGACATTGCCGTGAGTGCTTTCCATGAGGCACTTGATGATAAAGCTTTTGAGCTCATCAAGAACCTTGAGGTGGCTCATGACATTTGGAAGAAGCTAGAAGAAGCTTATGAGGGCACCGAAAGTGTCAAGACCGCAAGAGCCTACATGTTGCAAGAGAAGTTTGCAAGCTTCTCAATGAAGGAGGATGAGAGTGTGCCAGAGATGTTCCATAGGCTCCAAGTCATTGTCAATGAGCTCAAGGGACTTGGAGAAGAAATCAAGGACTCCCAATTCTCCACCAAGTTCATGAGGTGTCTTCCCAAGAGATTTGACATGTTGAAGACCGTCATGGTGAAGACAACCATGAAGGAGAAGCCAACTCCCAACCAAGTTCTTCAAGAGATTATGGCCGATGATGAGTTTAGAGAAGATCATGAGAAGGAAGAGTTGGTGAAGAAGAAGAAGAAGGAGAATGAGAAGAAGGATGATGACAAGAAGAGCGTGGCATTCAAGGCCACATCATCCAAGAGCAAGGGCAAGAAGAAGAAAGAAGAGTCTTCAAGCGAAGATGAACCATGCTCTAGCTCAAGTGGGCAAGAAGAAGAAGTGAGTGAACAAATGGCACTCCTTGTGAAGAGAATGGGGAAGCTCATGAAGAAGGGGTACCGGTCCAAGGGCAAGAGAAGCTCATCCAAGCCTAGTGACCGTCCCATGAAGTGCTTCCGGTGTAATAGCAAGGATCATCTCATTGCCAAGTGCCCATATGCAAGTGATGATGAAGATGCCATTAGGAAGGAGAGGAAGAAGCAAGAGAAGAAGAAGGAGGAGAAAGACTCCTCTCACAAGAAGAAGAAGGGTGAATCCCATGTGGCAACTTGGGAGAGTGATTCATCTTCCTCAAGTGATGAAGATGATGATTTCAAGAAGAAGAAGAAGGGGCACGCAAGCATTGCCATTCAAGAGAAGCTTTCTCTATTTGGTGCTCCATCATCTTGCTTCATGGCCAAGGCCACTAAGGTACAATCTTCACCCGATAGTGATGATGAGAGTGATGATGATGATGACACCACAAAAGAAGAACTATGGGTCATGCTTGAGGATTGCAAAGGTGCTTTCAATGACTCTAGGAAAGAATGTAGGGGCTTGCGCAAGGATAAACAAAACCTTGAGCAAGAACTTATGGAGTTGAGGGCATCTTATGAGAGTCTAAAGGTAGACCATAAGAAGCTAGAGCTTGCTCACTCCAAGCTTGAAAAAGCTCATTCTTCTCTAGTTGAGAAGCAAGAGAAAGTGCAATCACAAGTGGTGATCATCGAGAAGAAAGATGTGTCTACATCATGTGATTCACTTGATGATTCAATTGTTATTGCATCACTTGGCCCTTCATGCTCTTATGCCTCTACTTCATCTAGTAGTGTTGATCATGCATGTGATTCTACACTAGTAGTTGAGAATGAGTCTCTTAAGAAGGAAGTCAAGGAGCTCAATCACACCTTGGCTAAGGCTTATGGTGGTGAGGACCGCTTGCTTATGTGCTTGGGTAGCCAAAGAGCTTCTCTCTACAAAGAGGGATTGGGCTACACCCCCAAGAAAGGCAAGGCCGCTTTTGCTCCTCACAAGACTAGTTTTGTGAAGAACAATGGTAGCTATTGCAAGAGTTGCAAGCAAGTTGGTCATCTAGAGCATGCATGTAAGAACAAGAACACTAGTGCCTCCTCTTACAAGTTGAATGCTTCTTATATGCTTGTTAAGAGTGAGAGTGGTGTGAGTGCTAGATTCATTGGTACACCATGGATGAGCTCAAAGAAGAAAGCTATTTGGGTGCCAAAGACTCTAGTGACTAACCTTCAAGGACCCAAGCAAAAATGGGTACCTAAAGCTTGATGTCTTCTTGTAGGTAAATTACAAAGCCGGAGGGAGGCATTGGGTGCTTGATAGTGGTGCATCAAATCATATGACCGATGAAGATAGTATGTTCAAGTCACTTGATAGGAATGACAATGGTGGATTCAACTCCATCACATTTGGTGATAATAGCAAGGGTGATGTCATGGGGCTTGGAAAGGTTGCAATTTCCAATGACAAGGATCTCTCCAATGTGTTGCTAGTTGATACTTTGAACTTCAATCTTTTGTCGGTGGCACAATTGTGTGATCTTGGCTACAAGTGCATATTTGATGACAAGCATGTTGAGGTAGTGAGCAAGGATCAAGCAAATATCATCTTCAAGGGATTTAGGCATGGAAGCTTGTACTTGGTGGATTTCAATGCTAGTGAATCCCAACTTTCATCATGTTTGATTGGCAAGTCAAGCAAGGGATGGCTATGGCATAGGCGCCTTGGACATGTTGGCATGAAGCAATTGAACAAGTTAGTGAAGCATGATCTAGTGAGAGGCTTGAATGATGTCACATTTGAGAAGGATAGACCTTGTAGTGCATGTCAAGCCGGGAAGCAACATGGGAACTCACATCCCAAGAAGAATGAGATGTCAACTTCAAGAGCATTTGAGTTGTTGCATATGGACTTGTTTGGCCCAACTCACTACACATCAATTGGGGGCAACAAGTATGGATTTGTGATTGTGGATGACTACACTAGATACACTTGGGTGTTCTTTCTCTATGACAAGAGTGAAGTCTATGATCTATTCAAGTCTTTTGTCAAGAGGGTGCAAAATGAGTTTGACACTACCATCAAGAAGATAAGAAGTGACAATGGGAGTGAATTCAAGAACACAAGAGTTGAAGAGTTGTGTGATGAGCTTGGAATAGTGCATCAATTCTCACCAACCTACACTCCCCAATCCAATGGTGTAGTTGAGAGGAAGAATAGGACCTTGATTGAGATGGCAAGAACCATGCTACTTGAGTACAATGTGAGTGAGAAGTTTTGGAGTGATGCCATCAACACGGCTTGCTACTATAGTAACCGCCTCTATTGCCATGGGAAGTTAGAGAAGACTCCATATGAAATCTTGAATGGAAGGAAGCCCAACATTGCTTACTTCCGGGTCTTTGGTTGCAAGTGCTACATTCTCAAGAAGGGGCAAAGACTTGGAAAGTTTGACAAGAGGTGTGATGAGGGATTTCTTCTTGGCTACTCTACTTCTAGCAAGGCCTATAGAGTGTGGAACTTGGCTAGTGGGCTAGTCGAAGAGGTTCATGATGTTGAATTTGATGAAACCCAAGGCTCTCAAGTTGGAGATCAAAATCAAGATGATGTGGGTGGAGATCAATTGAACAATGCAATGAGGCACATGGACATTGGTGAAATTAGGCCAAGGCAAGTGGATGATGGTGATGAGGTGCAAGTGCCAACTCAAGTTGTGATTGATGATTCCAATGAGGCAAGCACAAGTGGTACTCAACATGAAGATCATGATCAAGATCAAGCAAGCAATGCTAATGAGCTAGTTCTTCAATCTTCACACATTGCAAGAGATCATCCTCTAGATCATATCATTGGTGATATTCAAAGAGGTGTGCAAACAAGATCAAGATTGGCAAGCATATGTGAGCACTATTCCTTTGTGTCATTCATTGAGCCAACTAAGATTGATGAAGCATTGAAGGATCCGGATTGGATAAATGCCATGCATGAGGAATTGAACAACTTCACTAGGAATGAAGTTTGGGAGCTTGTTGAGAGGCCAAAGAAGCACAATGTGATTGGAACCAAGTGGGTCTTCAAGAACAAGCAAGATCAAGATGGCTTAGTGGTGAGGAACAAAGCAAGACTAGTGGCTCAAGGTTACACACAAGTTGAGGGTCTTGACTTAGGAGAAACATATGCACCGGTGGCAAGATTGGAGGCAATTAGAATCTTATTAGCCTATGCTTGTGCTCACAACATCAAACTCTATCAAATGGATATGAAGAGTGCATTTCTTAATGGGTTCATCAATGAGGAAGTGTATGTTGCACAACCTCCCGGTTTTGAAGATGACAAGAAGCCCAACCATGTCTACAAGCTCAAGAAGGCATTGTATGGCTTGAAGCAAGCTCCAAGGGCATGGTATGAAAGATTGAGGGACTTTCTCATCTCCAAAGGCTTCAAGATGGGCAAAGTGGACACCACTCTCTTCACCAAGAAGATAGAAGATGACTTATTTGTGTTGCAAATCTATGTGGATGATATCATCTTTGGATCAACAAATCAATTCTTTTGTGAAGAGTTTGCTAAGATGATGGCTAGTGAGTTTGAGATGTCAATGCTTGGAGAGTTGAGCTACTTCCTTGGTCTTCAAATCAAGCAAATGAAGAATGGCACCTTTGTGAGTCAAGGCAAATACATCAAGGACATGATCAAGAAGTTTGGGTTGCAAGATGCTAAGGCCATTAGTACACCAATGGGAACCAATGGTGGCTTGGACATTGATGATAGTGGCAAGATGATTGAGCAAAAGCTATATAGATCAATGATTGGAAGCTTGCTATATGTGACCGCTTCAAGGCCGGATGTCATGTTTAGTGTGTGCATGTGTGCAAGATTTCAAGCTTCTCCAAGAGAGAGTCACTTGACGGCAACCAAGAGGGTGTTGAGATACTTGAAGGGTACCCAAGATGTTGGTCTTTGGTATCCTAAGGGGTCAAGCTTTGAGTTGATTGGATACTCCGACTCCGACTATGCCGGTTGCAAGATTGATAGAAAGAGTACAAGTGGAACATGCCAAGTGCTAGGAAGATCTCTTGTGTCATGGTCTTCAAAGAAGCAAAATAGTGTGGCACTTTCCACCGCCGAAGCCGAATATATTAGTGCGGGGAATTGTTGTGCACAATTACTATGGATGAAAGCCACCTTGAAGGACTATGGGATCAAGCTCAAGCATGTGCCTTTGTTTTGTGACAATGAAAGTGCAATCAAGATGACAAACAATCCGGTTCAACATTCAAGAACCAAGCACATTGTTGTGAGGCACCACTTCATTAGAGATCATCAACAAAAGGGTGATATTAGCATTGAAAGCATTGGCACCGAAGATCAACTAGCCGACATATTCACCAAGCCTCTTGATGAGAAGAGATATTGCAAGTTGAGGAATGAGTTGAACATACTTAGCTTCTCCAACATGGATTGATGCACCCATATATGACATGCCTCTCCTCCAACATAGCAAGGTAAAGTTGGTTGTTGCATCTCATGCATCCTTTGCTAGTTGTGTAGACATGTATACATGTGCATCTTGCTAGGATCATTCTTTGCAAATCAAATGAATTTGAAGGGTATATGGTATCACTATTGTTTCTATGCTTGATTTGATCTAGTGATGGCATATGACTTGTTTGTGAGCTTGTGAACCTAGTGTTGAATCTTTAGCACTTGCTCATGATGTGTATCTCAACATGGTCAAGATAACCCTTATTCTTATGAGGTGTGAAGAAGCTTGCCCTTGATTCAAACCGAGATACATTCTCTAGGCATGTGATTTAGATTTGGCCATAGTTGATTGACTTGTTTCTCTCATCTTATGCACCCTTCTTGGTCATTGATGACAAAGGGGGAGAAGTAAGTATACACCTAGGGAGAAGTTTACACCTAGGGGGGAGAAATAAGTCACAAAGAGCAATGGAAGGGGATCAAATTTTTATGATATGACCCAACCATGAGCACACAAATAGGGGGAGCAAGCTCATAGACTATTTGTTGCATATTGTGTGTGCATACATGATGATATGGAGTATTGCAAGCTAAATTCAATATTCATGCTTGTTTGGTGTAATGCTAGTATAGAACTTGATTGATGAAATGAAGTACTAGCATGCATAGGTGGTTTCTAGACATAGAGTTTCTCTTGTTCAAAGTACCTTGCTTATAATGTGATCTCATGAGGTATTTTGAGTTTTTGATGATGTCTAGATTCCCATGGTGCTAAGGAAGGTCTATTATCGCACTCCGATTGGTATCACGCTTCAAAGGTCAATTCTATAAACCTTAGTACCATTTTGGTTGTGGTAACTCTCACAAAAGTTTCTTCTATGCATGTGTGCTTGAAAATCGACCAAACATTTGATGCACACATGTAGGGGGAGCTACCACTACCAAAACCGGAGTTGAAATGCTTGTCCAATCCAAGATTCATGATCAAAATGTCTTGGGCAAGCAATTCAATTTCATATTGAATTCAATTTCCATATCTTTGTGAGGTTGTCGAGGGGTTGTCATCAATTACCAAAAAGGGGGAGATTGAAAGCTCTGGTTTGGTTTTGGTAATTAATGACACTCAACGTTGCTAATGCTTTGCTCTAAGTGTGGTTAGACACATAGCAACGTGACGATGGATGATGGAGCATGGTGATCACGGTGATGAACATGAAGGATGTAAAGTGATCGAGCTCCGACGGAGGCCCATGGAGATCAAGGCGAAGGTATACTTGATAGGGCTTTCCAGTTTAGTGGTCGAGACACTTAGCGAGTGTGACCACATTTAGGGTCGATAACCGACTATCAAGAGGGGTTTCCTCGGTTTCATTCGCGGTCCTAAGTGCCTCTAGTTGTGACTTTGCATGATGCATGAGAGGCTAACTAGAGAGCTAACACTTGTCGACGTGATCGTGAGAAGATACGCTAACTCCGGTGCTTGAGAAGTGATCTACTCTGTGGGGTTAGCACCTTGGACAAGTGGTTCGGAGATTGGATCGACGACGGTGCGACATCGAAGATCATACAAGAGGTGGACATCTTCGGTGGGCGCCGGACGCGGGCCGGACGCCGGGCCGGGGGCCGGACGGGCCCCGGCGCATCTTGGTCGGCTGGCCGGCCCCAGGCTGGGCGTCTCAGCGCAGCTAGCGCCGGACGCGGCCGTGGCGCGTCCGCGGGTCCCGGACGCGCACGAAACTTTCGGCCGGGTGCGTTCTCGCGTGGCTCACCCGTCGGACGCTCGGCGGACGCGCGCGGCGGACGCTGGCGGATCACTGTTGATCGTCCGGCGCTTGGTGAAGTGGCGCACTTCAAATCCCAACGGTCGGGTGGCGCAGCGCGGCAGAGAGTGGCGGACGCGTCCGCCGGCCGAGCGCCGGACGCGTCCGGCGCTTGATGAAGTTGTCAGCCCGAGGGCAACGGCTCTATTTTGACCTTGGGTCTATAAATAGAGGGTTGGCCGGCTTGGGGAGTCTCTCTTGGCCATTTTCACATACTTGTGCATCGTTGGAGCTAGAGAGACACTCCTCCACTCATCTCTTTCGTTCTTGAGCATCTCTTGTGAGATTTGAGTGGCAAGACAAGTGATTTGCATTGAGAGTTGCATCTAGAGGCACTTGTTCTTCGAGTGAGCTGCGGATTCTTGTTACTCTTCGGTGATTCCGTCACCGTAGACGGTTTGGAGCAGCGGGTGGTGGTTGAGCTCGAGTTGGAGATTGTTCGAGGCCACACCGGGTTCTTGTGAGGGGTTCTTGATCCTTCCCCGCGGGAGTTCGCGAAAGGATACTCTAGTGGATTGCTCGTGGCTTGTGGATCCTTGTCTTGTGTGGAGATTGCGGCTCCCCATTGGGGTCTTTGGCACCGAGCCAATTGAGCGGGCAACTCACCAAGCAAGTGTATCGCCACAACGAGGAGTAGCTTGCCGGAAGCAAGTGAACCTCGGTAAAAAATCATTGTGTTGATTTGTGATTGCCGAGGCTTCGACCTCCTTGTGATTGTGCTTGAGCTCTCTAGGTGATTGGCTTCTACACCGGTGATTGGCTATCTTCTACTCTTCGCGGCGGTATAATCTTCGATCATCTCTTTACTTTCCGCAAAGTAGAATTGCTTGTTGTGGTCGGTCGGGAACCACTCATTGTGTAGCTTAAATCCCGTGGGTAGAATTGCTTGGTTGGTTTCGGTGAACCGACATTGTGTAGTTTGATCACCGTTGTTGTGTGTGCAATTGAGTTGAGTAGCTTTGCATGATAGGACGGCTTGCTTAGAATAGTCCGAAAAGTGTTCTTGCTAGAATTTTTATTAGGCTATTCACCCCCCCCTCTAGCCATTGTGACCTTTCAGCTTCCCTGAAGACTTCTGTGTGTTAAAGAACACTGGTCCACCAAGTGCACCATTGCTCTCCTCAAAACACTTGTCAAATGCTGGACCGAAGGTATCAACCATGATTGTCCGAAAAGTATTCAGAAAAGCTGTATTGTGGTTCAACATGGTATCTCCCACAGCCTTGTGAATGATACCTATCACCTTCTGCATTTCTTCTTCATCAGTAACATCAGTTTGGTGCGGAAGAAGAACCCTTGGCAGTGACTGTTGTTGACACTAGATACGCACACGAAAGAATCAAAGAGAAATAATCCGCAAGCGCACGGATATCGGTGAGCACTTCACCCGGGAGATAAGTCCTGAGTATCGTATTTGTTTTTATCCGCTAAGAGAAAACGTGCAATAGACTAACCCGATCTTTTACTACTACCCCGGGCTGCTAGTCAAGTGAGAATTAAGCGATATAGAGAGAACTCCTTCGTCGGTCTTCTTCTAACCTATGGCAAGTTTTGAGACTACTTGTTCTAAGGGGGTACCCGAGGAATAGACACCACGAGAGGATGCTAAACCGGGCACAAAGGACCTACCTTACCTACCAACGGGAAGTGGATTACAAAGGTAATAAAGGGATTGTCACTTCCCTCACTACTACCACGGTTCCGCCGAATAGGGAGCATCTACAAGTGAACCTAGCCTAAGCACCACGCTTATGCTAAAGAATGATTACTCTATTCCCAACGCGAAGCGGAAATAAAGTAAACTTGTAAACCAAAGAACAATAATAACAACGAACTTACTAGTATTAGAAGTTGAATTGCCGAATGATTCGAAACCAAGCCTCGGGTTAGGAGACTTGATCCCGCAGTACACTTTGGAGAGGAGACAACGACGGAGCGGGCTTCCTCCAAATCTACCTCCACTCTATACTCTCTCAATCTCTCTTGATACTAATACCCTATAGAGATAGATCCATTCGAGGGACCCTTCTCTATCTAACTCTCTCTCTCGGATTGAAGTCTTGAATGAACTGGAGAATGAATTAGGGTTTTACCCGGGGGCCGGGGCTCTGCTTATATAGCCCCCTAGGATTAACCACAGCCCTCGGATCAAACCGACCTAAATGGACGATAATTATTGATCTTCAAAGTCGGTGGAGGCGGGATCCGCGAGACTCCACCGATTGGTGGAGATGGGGAGTCGGCCGACTCCCCTCCCGTCGGCCGGCCACGGTGCAGTGGGCCCTGTGTTTCAGTGTGACGCCTTCCGGAGTCTTCTAGATTATACTTTTTTACCCGTTCGGTCTTTCTCTCTATGTAAACCCGACATGTGGGCCATCTTGGGTAGTTTTAAATTTGTCACCCGCGAGAAATAGATATACACCAAAACTCGTGGAATTACGTCGGTGGTAACCCTATATCTATCAAGTATTTATGAATAGGTCCATTTGCATGCTAAGTTGACGGTTAATTTTATGAGTTAACGACCGTCAACAAACTCCCCACACTTGTCTTTTACTTGTCTCGAGGAAAAGGATGGATTACTTTAAGCATAGCCTCAAACTAAGACATCAACATTAGATTATCCACGATCATACCTCGCACTGCGGGATTCAAAGTGTCTACCATTGAACTTTGGGGAGTTGAAAGATGGAGCAGTGTAAGTAGAGATCCTTCTTCTATCAATCCTGTCACTCGGAGTTTTTATAACATTTTTGCAAAGAAACTTAGCTTACCCTTCTCCATCATGTAGCACACTCGAATCACTCTTTATATGTGGTATTTGTGGAACTCACCGAAAAGTATAGAGCACTCACATCTCTCAATGTATGTAGTATTTTTGGAACTCACTTGAGGCATGTGAAAGGGTATGCCTCCTATTCTATATAGGCTTATGTGGAGTTTAAGGTATGTCAAGGAATAGCATTTTTACCTATGCATATTGATTAGTCAAAAACAGGAACCAAGGAGAGGGGGACCTTACTCTAGATCAAGTGTGTGCAAGTGTGTGGAATATTTGGTGGCTAAATTGATGATAATAATGCTCCTTCCCTCTCTTGCACACTCTTCTCTTGAACATTGCTTTGCTTGATCTTTTCTTGAATAGCTCCTTGAGCTTCTTTAAACTTTCCTTCTCTTGGGATCGAATACTTTGGAGCTCATGGGCTATCTCTTTTTTTTTTTTTTTTTTTTAATATTATTTTTGCATAGCCCATGTCTCAATCTTGGACACAATAACTTTCTTGAACTTGATGATGATGATGACAATAATAATCTTCTTTCAACATTTGGATGATGATAACAATCCTTGGAGCATATAGAAATCCTAGAAAGTGTATGTATCCTCTCCCGGTGTAGGAGATGGATGAATGGCGGAAAGCATGTTTTTGCGTACTCGGTGTAGGAGCGACGAGATATATATGTGGGTGTAAGTGCACTTGATCATATGAGTAAGAGACCCTTCTCTAAGGCTCTAATACCGCCAAGACTATTCTCAACACAAATAAAAAGCTTAAGTCTTTGGTCTTTCAGAATTTTGTCGACGAGGCTCTATAGGCATTTATAACCACGAGAGGAGAAGTATAGCTAATTATTTTAAGATTTTTGAAAAGAAATTCTCCAAGCAACTAGACATCAAGAAATCGGGTTCTCATGGTCCATGCTATATCACTGTCCTCAACAACTTAAGTAAAACGGGGTCCCTATAAAATACGTTCCCAACGGCAACGGGGATTCCCGGGAATTATCATGGTGTGAGTCTATCTTGGGGTCATGATTAAAATAATCTACCTTCTCGAGTATATATATCAGGTGATTTAATTCAAAGTGTTCCCCAAACGAATCGGAAAAACATGATCGGTATAAATTTTGGAACGTAGGGAAGCAAACCTGACCGTGGACGAAAGCTAGAGCCAAATGGGCCTAGCCCATGGGCGGCCGACTCCAAATGTGGGTCGGCCGACTACGCAGTGGCCCCTCGGGGTTCGCTTCGTCGTGCGTGATCTTGACATCGTATACTCTCAAATATTTTTGCTGGTTCGCGATATCCGTTAGTTTCGTCGTCGGTTGCCTCCCCACACTAGATTCTGTTATCTTCATTCACAACAAGGTGGAGACAAAAGAGGTAACACATACGCAATAATAAATATAACTAACAACTTTATTTCATCTTCATTAAGGCCTGGATTACAAGTATTGAAAGGAACTAAGATCGAACTAAATTTTAACTAAGCACTCTTGCGAACTAAAACTTTTAATCTAAACACACTAGGCCTTTCTGATGCTAAGACAAATCTCATCTAATCAACTCGCTTCTCCAGAGCGTCTAACCTCTTTTCTAACTTATGCGTCCTCTTCTCTTGCGCACGAAGTCTATCTATGAGAGTGACAATGCTACTGCTTTGGATATGTTGGGCGTTTCGCAGAGATGTAATAACGTCGCGCTGAGTTTCTAACTCCTTCTTCTAAGTCTGCAACAGTCTTGCGACGCTTCCTTAGAGCTTCTGAGGCGGCGAGAGCTGCTTTCGGGGCTTCCTTCGGAGGGACGAACTTCACTTTACTCGGGTGAGCACGGACTCCCTCAAAATACGAGCGCTCTCCGGTGCTATACTTAGCACGACGATCTCCCTTGCTTGTTGGTCTTAACTCCCATAAGCATCTCATTGTGCTTAGGAGGGAGGATCTTGGTGCCTCCCGGGAGCTTCACAATAGGACCTTTTGGTGGAGGTCCATCAAGGAGCAAAGGTTTGGGTGCGGCGATGAATGGTTGAGCGAAGTAGCTATGGCCGTAAGCTTGAGGCTTTGGAGGGATAGAGGCTAGGGGTTTAGGCTCGGAAGAACGATGGCCTTGGACTTGGGCTCCTCCTTTGGGATGGTGTTGAGATCAATCCCGAAGCGGATCAATCTCCTATCTAAATTCTACGGCTCGACTTCGCCATTGCTGCGTAGCAAGCTTGATGCTAGGAGGAGGAGGCTTTAGATGGAATGAGGTTGGCTTGAGGCTGGGCTTCTTTATATAGGGGGGATGGAGAGGCATCTAAAGGGCATCGAAGGGAATCTCCGAAGGAATAACGCGTCAACGTGATCTCAAAAACCCTAATCGGCAAAAATTCTGAAGGAAGAGTATGGAAGGATCACGAATGCAAAAGGCGGCGGTGAATGGGGAGTCCATGAGTCGGCCGACTCCCCCTTTGGGTCGGCCGACTCTGGCAGGTGGACTCCCCTGCCAGGGTTTTTCGCAACCTATTTAGCGTATTTTTGTCGTTCGGAAAAATACCCTGGACCCCGAAAAACGAAAAGTAAAAAGGTCGGGCCCAACTACCTAATTGAGAAAGAAGTTTAATTCATCTATTTCACCTATTTCCTCAATGGGCTCTAAAAATATTTTAAGGCGTTGACCATTTACCTTGAATATCGTACCTTCGTTGTTGCGAAGCGTAACGGCTCCATGCGATGATGAGCTTACTACTTCGAACGGTCCTTCCCATTTGCTTGAAGCTTTCCTTGCCGAAGAGTTTGACCCGGAATTAAAAAGTAATACCTTGTCTCCGGGTGTGAACTCCTTGATCTTGATTCTCTTGTCGTGCCATCTTTTCACTCTTTCTTTGTATATCTTGGCGTTGTGATAGGCTTTCTCTCTCCATTCTTCTAATTCGAGAGATTTGCATCCTCCTCTTCTCTCCGTTTGCTTCTAGATCCATATTCCACTTCTTGATGGCCCGGTGAGCTTTGAATTCCGGCTCTCTTGGTAAGTGGCGAGTCTTTCCATAGACCGGTTGATATGGCGACATCCCGATAGGTGTCTTGTAGGCTGTTCGATATGCCCATAGTGCATCGGGAAGCTTGTCCTTCCATGCAGTTCCCATTTCATTCACTTGTCTTCGAAGAATATTCTTGATTTGCTTATTTGATGTCCACGCTTGGCCACTTGTCGAGGATGATACGGAGTAGCAACATTATGGCGTACTCCATGCTTCAATAAGTAATGCTCAAAGCGTTTGTCGATGAAATGTGATCCTCCATCACTTATGACTATCCTTGGGACACCGAATCTTGGGAATATTATTTCTTCGAACATCTTCTTAGAGCTTGAGCTATACGCCTTTTGCATGGCGAGCTTCGACCCATTTGGACACATAGTCCTTTCTACGAGGATGTATTCACATTTCTTCGACGGTGGAAATGGTCCCATGAAATCAACTCCCCAAACATCAAAGAGTTCGATCGAAGGTTGTTGATAAGTGGCATAGCATCTCTTGAGTTAATGTTGCCATGTCTTTGACAAGGACCGCATCTCCGAATGAAATCTTTTGTGTCTTCATACATTGTTGGCCGAAAAATCCGCATTGCCAAATCTTCGCATGTGTACGGAACACCCCATAATGGCCTCCATATGGTGATGAGTGGCATCTTTCGATGATTTTGATTCCTTCTTCAGTTGGCACACATCTTCGAGCGAGGCCATCGAGCACACTCGGAAGAGGTAGGGCTCATCCCATATGTGAGTACGACTCTCCTGGATAAGTTTCCTTTTGTTGCCTCCTGGTGGTACGTAACTTTGTAACCATAAAATTAACAATATCTCGCATACCGGGGGTCGGAATCGTTGATTCCGTAGAGCATGTCATCCGGAGTGCGTCGTCGATAGGTAGTTCTGTGGTTTCTCAAGCGCATTCTAGACAAGTGATCGGCAACGAGTTTTCTACTCCTTTTTATCTTTTATTTCTAGATCAAATTCTTGGAGTAATAAAATCCATCTTATCAATCGAGGTTTAGCATCTTTCTTAGTGAGCAAATATTTTAAAGCGGCATGATCGGTGTAAACAATTACTTTGGCACCCACTAAGTAGGATCTAAACTTATCAATAGCAAAGACAATGGCTAGGAGCTCTTTTTCGAGTGGTAGCATAATTAAGCGAGGTCCAGTCAAAGTTTTGCTAGCGTAAGCTATTGCATGATGCTTCTTATCCTTAGTCTGTCCTAACACTTTGCTCCTACGGCGTAGTCACTTGCATCACACATAATTTCAAAAGGTAAAGTCCAATCGGGGGTTGAATGATTGGAGCGAGATGAGCGCTTTCTTAAGAATCTCAAATGATTGTAAGCGAGGCATCATCAAAGTCAAAAGGAACATCCTTAGCCAATAAGCGGGTAAGAGGTCTAGCGATGAAAGAGAAATCTTTTATGAATCTACGATAAAAACCAGCATGACCAAGGAAACTTCTAATTCCTTTCACATTGATAGGAGGAGGCAGTTGTTCAATAACTTCTATTTTGGCTCTATCTACCTCGATGCCTCTTTCGGACACTAAGTGTCCTAGCACTATTCCTTCTCTAACCATGAAATGACACTTTTCCCAATTGAGGACTAAGTGTTTTTCCTCACATCTTTGCAAAACTCGATCTATGTTTTCAAGGCACTCATCAAAGGTTTTTCCATAAACAGAAAAATCATCCATGAAAACTTCCATAATCTTTTCAATCATATCGAGAAAATATAGACATCATACATCTTTGAAAAGAAGCTGGTGCATTACATAACCCAAAAGACATCCTACGATAAGCAAAGGTTCCATAAGGGCATGTAAAGGTCGTTTTGTTTTGATCATTAGGATGGATAGGGATTTGATGATATCAGAATATCCATCAAGGAAGCAAAAGTAAGAATGGTTGGCTAATCGCTCAAGCATCTCATCAATGAAAGGCAAAGGAAAGTGATCTTTTCTTGTTGCCTTATTAAGCTTTCTATAATCTATGCACATTCGCCATCTGTGACGGTTCTTTGTGGGATTAACTCATTCTTATCATTTTGGACAACAAGTCATGCCTCCCTTTTTAGGCACAACTTGGACGGGGCTGACCCACTCCTTTGTGTGGCACGGGGTAAATAATCCCGGCGTGCAACGGTTTTAAAACTTCTTTCTTAACAACTTCCCTCATCGCATTATTGAGTCTACGTTAGGGTTCTCTGGATGGTGGAATATCGGGATCGTGGGAATGCGATGGGTACAAAGGGCAGGACTAATTCCCTTGAGGTCCTGGAGTGAGTAGCCAAAAGCTTTTTTATGTTTTTCTAGGACAGCCATTAAACGAAAAGTCTGCTCCGAGTGAGAGTATCACTTATGATGACGGGAGTGTCGGATCATTTCCTAGAAAGGCATATCTAAGACCGGCCGGTAAAGGTTTGAACTCAATAGGAGGCCTAGGTGGTAGGGTAAACTCATCTAATGGTTCATTCTCGAAGGGTCGGCTTCTTCTTCTATGAAGAATCTAGCTTCATCTTCTAATTCGGCTTCACTAGGAATTCTAGAGAAGCTGCTCTAAATTCCTCCGGCGGATCATAATGTGGATGGGGCTCGGTCATAGCATTTAAAGAGTGTGAAATGGACATTGGAAACTGGAGTTTCTTGCCTAAGCAAATGTTTAACTTCCCAGTCTGTCCTTCATAAAGAAGTCTTCTAACTGCTTGTCCTATCAACAGGTGGAAATCCCCTATGTCAAAGACATAAAAGCTTAAGTGAACAGGGGTTCCTTCTACCCGGAGTGGTAGGACATGTAGGATTCCTAAACAAGGAAGAATTTGTCTTGAAAGATTTCTTATGAACTTCTTTGTTGGGGTCAATGTCATGTTTCTTTGCAAATATTTTGCTAGTGTGGTAGACATGATATTTATACCCACAACTGGATTGTAGAGAGTGTCTATGCGATCATTGTTAATCATGCAATGAATGGGAAGAGAAGATGAATCCAAACAAATTATTTCGGAGGAAAGCTCGACTCTTCTAACCACTCATTGCTCATAACGAGACACTAACTCTCCGAGGTCTTTCTGTTGGAATATCCTCATCAATATTGTATGGCTTTATTGGGTGATATTTGCCTTGTGGCTTCTTCACCTTGTGATAGTTGAAGATGTTTCCAAAATCGGAAAACGGATCGGGTTCAATATCTAGCATAAAATCGGGAAGTGGAATGTCTTCCTTTTCTTGCTCAAGACATGGATTAGGCGAGGTGGATGGTGTATCGGCAAATGTTTGTCTTCGGCTACTTGAGGTTCTACTTCTAGGAGGCGAGTCTAATTCACTTGGATAGGATTTGGTCTAGGGTTGATCTTGCTTTCTCGGCGAGAGATATGCAAGAATGATCCTCCGAAGTTGTGTCGAGCAATTTTCTACTTGTCTCTACTCGGACCTTTATAAAAGTGTTGTAAAAGAATGGGATCCGGTAGACTAAGGTCCGGGCGATGCTAATAGTGTAGTAAAACGATTCCAGGATGAGGCCAAAGATTCTTCAGGTTCTTGCTTAATAGTCAGAACCTTGACTCTAAGGTCGACGATTTGGGAGATGGGATAAAAATCTAGGCAAAAGTTGGAGCGTAAGGACCCCCAATCTCCTTGTTGCTTACCTACAGCTTTATCGTACCATTGTCTAGCTTTTCCCTTTAATGAGAAAGGAAATAGCTTCCAACGAAGGGTTTTGTCGGACATGCCCTCTATGCGAAGACAGTCACATGTTTGCTCAAAGTCTCTAATGTGAAGGTAAGGGTTTTCATCTCCTTCTCCTGAAAAGGATAGGCTTTGGACCAATGCAATCAACCGCGGACTCGGCCTATAGCTAGGTGTTTGGATAGGTTGTGATGACTCATGTGGCACTAGGCTGGTCTCCGTGGGTGCGAGAAAATTGAAAGATAGGAATGGAATTTGAATTATCCATAAGGATCGAAAAAGATAAAATGTACGAGAAAAAGTAAAGTGACGAGAAAAAAAGTAAAAGTATAGGTACAAGGTAGAGCAAGATTTAGGTTATCTAAGCGGACCGTCTTTCTCCCCGGCAACGGCGCCGAAATGCTTGTTGACACTAGATACGCACACGAAAGAATCAAAGAGAAATAATCCGCAAGCGCACGGATATCGGTGAGCACTTCACCCGGGAGATAAGTCGAGTATCATATTTGTTTTTATCCGCTAAGAGAAAACGTGCAATAGACTAACCCGATCTTTTACTACTACCCCTGGGCTGCTAGTCAAGTGAGAATTAAGCGATATAGAGAGAACTCCTTCGTCAGTCTTCTTCTAACCTATGGCAAGTTTTGAGACTACTATTCTAAGGGGTACCTGAGGAATAGACACCACAGAGGATGCTAAACCGGGCACAAAGGACCTACCTTACCTACCAACGGGAAGTGGATTACAAAGGTAATAAAGGGATTGTCACTTCCCTCACTACTACCACGGTTCCGGCCGAATAGGGAGCATCTACAAGTGAACCTAGCCTAAGCACCACGCTTATGCTAAAGAACGATTACTCTATTCCCAACGCGAAGCGAAATAAAGTAAACTTGTAAACCAAAGAACAATAATAACAACGAACTTACTAGTATTAGAAGTTGAATTGCCGAATGATTCGAAACCAAGCCTCGGGTTAGGAGACTTGATCCCGCAGTACACCTTTGGAGAGGAGACACCGACAGTAGGGCTTCCTCCAAATCTACCTCCACTCTATACTCTCTCAATCTCTCTTGATACTAATACCCTATAGAGATAGATCCATTCGAGGGACCCTTCTCTATCTAACTCTCTCTCTGGATTGAAGTCTTGAATGAACTGGAGAATGAATTAGGGTTTTACCCAGGGGCCAGGGGCTCTGCTTATATAGCCCCCTAGGATTAACCACAGCCCTCGGATCAAACCGACCTAAATGGACGATAATTATTGATCTTCAAAGTCGGTGGAGGCAGGATCCGCGAGACTCCACCTGATTGGTGGAGATGGGGAGTCGGCCGACTCCCCCTCGGGTCGGCCGGCCACGGTGCAGTGGGCCCGGGTTTGGTGACGCCTTACAGAGTCTTCTAGATTATACTTTTTTACCCGTTCGGTCTTTCTCTCTATGTAAACCCGACATGTGGGCCATCTTGGGTAGTTTTCATTGTCACCTACTTGAGAAATAGATATTCACCAAAACTCATGGAATTACGTCGGTGGTAACCCTATATCTATCAAGTATTTATGAATAGGTCCATTTGCATGCTAAGTTGACGGTTAATTTTATGAGTTAACGACCGTCAACAACTGTTTCAGGATTATCTTGTTGCTCTTATTCTTGGAGAAAGACATCAAGCACTTCTGTTGGAATTGTTCAGTTGCCTGTTCCATCAACGCTCTATGATCCGCTGGCAATTCATCCAGGGTCACATCCAGAACATGTTGATTGCTGATTTCAGATCCTGACATCTTGAACTTGAAAGTTGTCCCACCGAGCGTGCCAAAATGTGTGTTGACGCAAAACGTGACTCTCTGCGTCGTGCACACAGCAAGCCAGAAAGCGTGGCTTCAATCGGGTGCCCGAGAGTTTCTGAATCTGGAAGCGTGCCAGTCGATTTGACCTGAAAATCGACAAGGGATAAAACTGTGAGATCAAAACTGGAACATGCCGGGTGAGCCCAGACAGTTCCATATTTACGGCCCTGAAGCCACTTACGACGACATATAGCTATAGAAGCTATCTGCCAATCATGTTTGCGTGCCATTCGGCTAATATGAGATGAATTATGTGAATAACGTAAATTGCCGAATACGTGTGTGTAAAGAAAAAGGAATCATAAATGAGTAACTTGTAAATACAGACCAATTAAAATAATGCATGCATAGGCTAATCCAACTAGTCTGCCGCACGTCTAGCCTTCATAAACCCGTCAAAGCATAATACCAAAGTAAGCTAATCCACCGCATGATTTTTCCTACTATGGAACTAAGCCACTCCTTGCAATTAGATTAATCCACCGCATGATACGATCTAACAATAAGAAGCTAAAAGCATGCACACATCTAAGAGAATCTGTAAACACTCGTTACATGTGTAAGCATAAACGTATCGGCAAGATTGCCGAATCAGGGTCCATGAAGAAGGAACAAGCAAGCCATTACAATCTAGAGCTAAGCAAAGCCTACATCTGCCGCACGATATCCAGCTTTATCTAAGATCCAAAAGTTCTAGCATGCATGAACCCGCAACATGTAATAATCTTGATTGATCTAATTCGGCTATATAAACACTTGATCTACTTATCAGTAAACAAGAACAAAAGACCTTCATGAGCCGAAAAGTATCAATCTAGATTGGGCAAAAAGAGTGTTACAAATAATAATAAAACATTAAAGATCATGCAACACGTAATAACTTAATGAATCCACTAGATCTTGCCAAATCTAATAGAGCCAATAACTATCTTTACTCATGACTTAATCCGCCGCACGATACAAGGCATAAGCAAAAACCTCCCATGATCGAGCTTAAATCTACCGCATGACCTAAGCAAGGGCGATGAGACTACTTGCATCACGATCTAAATCCACCGGATGATACTAGACATGATAGCAAGGTTGCCGGGACTTACGGAGGTCGACGGATCGATTGTTCCTCTCAAAGAACTCGACGACACGACGAAAAAGGACTCGAAAGGTGGCACGGGGCCGGTTGTATTGATTTGGTTGTGAACCCCTATTACAATGGTCGAGGGTTTATATTTATACCTTGGACGAAATATGAGTCCTAAAAGACTACGATTTACTAAACAAATTTGGGAAACTAAAGCTCCTAATTCTAAAACTCTACGGAGTCCTAGATTATCACGACTCCATCCTTTTTCTTAGTCAGCTCCACTCGCGCACCTTTCTCTTCCCGAATGGGATCGTTATCCATATGAAAATAGCCGACCGCACGGGCACTTGCCGAAAATGTCGAGATTTAGCCGACCGCACGCATATATTGTCGAATCCTTTCCTTGCCGAATGCGGGTCCACCTGTCATCTTCTTTACCAAATTTCGGTGTTAACAGAATCCTTAGAGAAAGATAACTCAACCGCTATTTCACTTGCTTCGGGCACCGAATCGCACCTGGTCTGCCAAGTGATGCCAGCCTGTAGCTCTACGCCGTACCCGAACGTGGGGGATTACAAGGGACGGACAGGCTGTCACCACCTGCCACCTACCCCTCAACCGTGGAGTACGAGGCAAATGAAGGTAACTATCAGCTTAGACACCACGTCTATGCTAATGTTACAGTTCTAGCATTGGCCAGGAACATCCGTCTCTATTAGGAGTCTTCTACTAAAACTACCGCCACAAGGAGGGTCGACGAACCCGCAAGCGAATAACGACAAAGGTAACTTTGCAAGAAGGAACGTACAAATAGATAAACACGAACCTCTTACTTCAAGCGTAAGAAGTCGTCGAGGTACAAGCGAGGAGGGAGCCGACAAATCCGGCACTCCACCCCGTGGAAGACTAGCCTCCGGGAGTACTCGAAAAGAGTTACTCCGCTCTTAACCTCTCTCACTCCCCTACTTCTATTCTAGCTAGAAGCTAGGTCTAATGGCTCTACTCTTCCTCTAGTGTAAACTTGTGGAAGTGGAGAGGGAGGAATGAGAATGAACAATGAAAAATGTCTCTATGTGAAATCAAAGAGAGTTGGGCTTTTATATGTGTAGATGGTCGATTCCCGCGCATGCAATTGACCAAAACACCCCCGCACCACCCTCTGGAGCATTAAATGTACCGCCTCCGGGGAAGGTGGGGCCGGTGGAGCCCGGCGCGCGCGCGGGCGTGGCCACGTGCTAGGTGAACCGCCCCCGGCCACCGACCTTGGCTGGCAGGCTTGGTTCTGGGCCTGGAGTTGGCCCGTGCAGTGTTTCGTTACGTTGGCACGTCGGTTTGGCCTTTCTCTCCTTTTCTCTTTGTCTTGCTTTTGAGCCCATTCTATAACTTGAATATTTATTCTCTTTTCTCTAGTTTTTGGCCCAAAATATGTATATTCCATGAATGTCCCTGCAAAACAAGTGTTCACCCAAAACTATGGAATTTCATTAGTATAATTCTCCTATCTAGGTGGTTTTTAGTGAACTACGAACCAAAGTTGGTGGGGTTAGATATGCAATAAGGACCGCCAACAAGCTCCCCCACACTTAGCGCTTTGCTCGTCCTCGAGTGAAGCAAAAGTCACTAAGGTGGTTTGTCTTCCTGAGATATTAACCTGCATGCAGATTATTCCAAGCCTCGCTGAGCATTCATGGTGTCTACCAAGTAATCTTTGAGCTTATTGAGGAATGGAACAGCCTGGATTTCAAGTCAACTCGTGTCTCCCTGCTTTCACTTGGGGTTTTGAAACTTTTTGTAAGAAAAAGATAGCAATTGAGTTCCTCAAGTGATGCTCTCAAGTCGCTCTTTTTAGATTTGTAGGTGTTTGATCCTCACCAAAAGGCCTTTTCGCCTTGCTGTTCATCCTACCTCTAATGGCTGATATATGGAGTTCATAGGTATGGATGAGATGCTTGCTTTCCTTGTGTATGTTGTTGTGTCAAAAACATGGATCAATGGAGGGAAGGATATAGCCTTAGATCGAATATGTGCAAGTGTGGGGAAAATATAAATGGATGGAACTCCTTTGTCATGTCTCTCTCTCTTTTTATTTGAAGGAAAATATGGGCTTCCCTATAAAAAGATATTTCTTTCTTTTATTCTCCTCTTCTTCCCTTTTTTTGTCTCATAACTAGTATGGAGGAGATCTTTTCTTTCTTTTCTTTTCTCTTCTCTTTTTTGTTTTTTTTCTATTCTGATGGGGATACTGATTCTAATGAAGCCCATACTTTTGCAGGTGGATAAAGATACTGAGAGAGAAAACCATGAGTTTTTGTGGAAGGAGTTTTACTTGTGGTGGAGATGATTGCGTAACTCTCAGTGTAAGAGTCAGCGTTTTTGGCGGATGGATGGAAGTATGTTGTGCGCGACTTTCAGGGTAAAAGTTGGCAAATTATTTTGGTGGGTGCATATGATATTCGATCTTGGGGATATGAAACGTCTCTCGCAACGATCCGATAAAACTAGACACAACTTAGTGCAAGGATAAGCAACTATGTGGCAAGGTTTAAAGATGTAGCACTAATATTTGGCTCTGGTAGGGATTTAATCATCACTTGATGAACATGCTATAAGTTTTAATATTTTTGCAAAGAAAAACCCAAGTCTACTGCAAGAGATAAACAAGTATCATATCATCCTACTATCTCTCATCCCACAATAACTTAGATATTCATGGGGTCCCTAAAAAAAGTAAGTTGCTCACAAAAAGATAGAATTTCGGTGAGGAATAAAAAGTATGCGAGTCGCAATCGATCAGTGAACATAAAGGTAGAGTAGCCATGTTTTTAGTTATTAAACCAATTTATTTCTAGAAAGAATAAAGTATTTGTAGGGAGTGAGAAGATGCACAAACCGATGATTTATCAAGGACGCGATTTTTGGTGCATTTCTTTTGAGAGGTTGGGATGGCCTCCCCCACACTTGTTTTTGTACTTGTCTCTTGGATTTTTTGCAACACATAGGATAAAAACAAGTGTATGCAAGAGAGAACACATATATATTTATTCAATTATAAAACTGAAAATTACACATAGGCGCACGGTTACAAAGTAAATTGAAAGGGAAAATACAACAATGCTGAAATTTAAAACGATGCGCGCGCCTAATTTATTTGGAGGAGCAAAAGGCTCTAGAAAGGAAGCTCGAGGACGTCGGCAACTCCTATTTTAGTGGAGAAAGCAGGCGAAACTCCTTCTAACTCCTCATACAACTCTATGTGAAGGGAGTCGATTTCTTGCTCTAGCATGATTTCAGAGCTTCTTTCACCCCTACTAAGAAAAGATAGCGAATGTAACTAGAAAGTTCCTTGATCTTCTTATGCAGCCCCTCCTTAGTTGGCCCTTTAGGCATTGCAAAGCCTCACCAAAGAAACCAGTGGGCTGCCCTTGAATTGGAGGATTGCAAATGAGGCGGGGTGTAAACGCTCCCTCTTTCCCCACCAGTCGCTTTCCACGTCCTTCCCCACAAGAATGAGGGAAGGGCCGATCAATTCCTTGAGGACGGTATAGGAAAAATCAGGGGCTTTGAAGGAAGAGGTCTCGGGAGATGAAAGCTTAGGGCGCTTGCTTGATCTTGGGCCGGCGGCGGCCTTGATCAAGGCAGCTTTAGTCGCCCTTGCCATTGGCGCCATGGGCGGAGCTTCGATGGCAAGCGGTGCTGCCAAGTGCTCAACCCTCTCTCTCTTCTCTAAGTAGTTCTTGGCAAAAGAGAGAGCTTTCTCTTTGTCAAAAGAAACAAGGGCCAAGGCTACTTGGTGGAAGAAAGAACTTGCTGGTGTATGAGGTAAGACAAGAGAGGAAGAGATGAATGGCTTGAGCTTTTGTGAAGAGAGGAGAGGAGGAGATGGCTCAATTTATAGGTGAGGGTGTCATCTCTATCTCTCGCGAATGCAGCAGGATCAAACTCCATATGGTGAGCATTAGAGAAAGGCTGAGGATCAGGAAACGAAATTTGGGGAACAACGGCTCGCTCCCTGGTGCGCGCGCGCCAGTGGCGCGGCCGCGCCAGTCGTGGTGTCACCTGCCCCCGAGATTCATCCTGGTGGCCTCTAACGGTCTAATTGTTACCAAAATGTGGTGTTTTGACCGGTTGCGCAATCGAAGCTCATGTTTCACTCCAAATTTTTGAATAGAGAAAAAAGAATTTTCAGAAAGTATTTTGAAAAAATATTTATTTGAAATATCCAGCACTTATAAAAAGATAGAGAGTCTAGGAATAAATGCTGGAATATTTCTATGATAAAGAAAATATTTTTGAAAACATTTTTGATAAGAAAGAATAGAATAACTAGCCTAAACAAAAAGTGAGAGCACTCAAAAATCAAGGCGTAATTAAATCTATTCGATCTAGCTCTTCGCTGAAATTTAAATCTTGAGAAGACTCAAGGAAAGGTTTTAGACGCTGACCATCATCATCTTGGATTGTGATTGCTCCATGGAGTGATGTGTTGATGACGGTGTACGGTCCTTTGCATTTACTCCGCAACTTCCCTTCACCGAATAATTTCACCTTTGAGTTGAAGAGCAAGACCTTGTCGCCTTGCTTGAAGGTTTTGAGCTTGATTTAGTGATCGTGCCATCTCTTGGTTCGCTCTTTGTAGAGCTTGGCACTATGATAAGCCTTCTCTCGCCATTCTTCCAGTTCAGAAATCTGTTGCCATTGATTTCTGCTGGCTAATTTGAGATCCATATTCCAGCTCTTGATAGCCCAATAAGCTCGATGCTTGAGCTCCACAGGTAAGTGGCAACTTTTCCCGTACACGAGCTGGAATGGTGACATGCCGATAGGGGTTTTGTAAGCGGTTCTGTATGCCCGGAGTGCATCAGGGAGCTTACTTTTTCAGCCTTTCCCCATATCGTTGACCGTTTTCTGCAGGATGTTCTTGATCTGTTTGTTTGAGGTCTCTGCTTGACCACTGGTTTGAGGATGGTAGGGGGTAGCTATGTTATGCTTGGCTCCAAGCTCCTTCAAGAATGTTCTGAATATTTTGTCAATGAAGTGAAATCCTCCATCGCTTATCACCATGCGTGGTGTTCCCAAAGTGAGGAAAGATTACTTCATGAAGCATCTTCCTGGCATGCTTGGCGTCAGCTGCTCTGCAGGGCATAGCTTCTACCTAGGGATACGTAGTCAACAGCCACTAGGATGTACTCGCAATCTTGGGACTTCTGGAACGGCCCCATGTAGTCAATGCCCCATACATCAAATATCTCAATTTGAAGGTTGTAGTGTAGTGGCATTGCGTTGCGAGCTGTGATGCCTCCTTGGAACTGACACTTCCGACACCTCCGAATGAACTCTTTGGTGTCCTCGTACATCGTCGGCTAGAAGAATCCGCATTGCCAGATTTTTGCTTGTGTGCGGAATGCTCCATAATGACCTCCGTACGGTGCGAAGTGGCACTTCTCAATAATTTGTAGGCCTTCTGTTGCTGGTACGCATCTCCTCAATAGACCATCTGAACATGCCCGGTATAGGTATGGGTCATCCCAAAGGTGACGTCGGCTTTCGACTTGCAGTTTTCTCCTGTTTTCCCCTGGTGGTACATATCCGGCAACCATATAGTTGACGATGTTCGCGTACCAAGGGTTGGTGTCCGTCACCTTTAGCAGCATGTCGTCGCGTAGGAAGTCATTTATAGGAAGTTCCTGCATGTTAGTAACATGCATACGCGACAAGTGATCTGCAACGGTATTTTCTACTCCCTTTTTATCTTTTATCTCAAGATCAAACTCCTGGAGTAGAAGAATCCAGCGGATCAAACGGGGTTTTGCGTCTTTCTTAGTGAGCAAATACTTCAAAGCCGCATGGTCTGTGTAGACAATGACTTTTGCTCCCACTAAGTAAGACCTAAACTTATCAATAGCATAAACGACTGCCAAGAGCTCTTTCTCTGTGGTAGCATAATTGAGCTGAGCTCCTGTTAGCGTTTTACTAGCGTAAGCGATTGCATGATGCTTCTTATCTTTGGTTTGGCCAAGGACTGCACCAACAGCATAGTCACTAGCATCACACATGATCTCGAAAGGTAGGGTCCAATCAGGAGGTTGAATGATCGGAGCTGAGATGAGTGCATTCTTAAGAGTATTGAATGCTTGCAAGCACTCATCTGTGAATTCAAAAGGTACGTCCTTAGCTAGTAGGCTCGTGAGGGGTCTAGAGATTTGAGAAAAGTCTTTGATAAATCTCCTATAGAACCCTGCATGGCCTAGAAAGCTGTGGATTCCCTTTACGTTCACAGGGGGAGGTAGTTGCTCGATAACTTCTATCTTAGCCTTGTCTACCTCTATCCCTCATTTCGATACTAGGTGGCCTAGGACAATGCCCTCGTGGACCATGAAATGGCATTTTTCCCAATTAAGTACCAAATCTTTTTCCTGGCACCTTTGTAAGACTTTGTCTAAATTTTCAAGATAATGACTGAAAGTTTTTCCATAGACTGAGAAATCGTCCATGAAAACTTCCATTATTTCCTCAATCATGTCTGAAAAGATAGACATCATACACCGTTGGAAGGATGCGGGTGTGTTACACAACCCAAACGACATCCTTCTATAGGCATATGTTCCATATGGACAAGTGAATGTCGTCTTGCTTTGATCATCGGGGTGGATGGGTATTTGATGATAACCCGAATACCCATCTAGGAAACAGAAGAAAGAGTGTTTCACCAACCATTCCAACATTTCATAAATGAAGGGAAGCAGAAAGTGATCTTTCTTTGTTGCCGTGTTGAGTTTTCGGTAATCGATACACATTCTCCACCCCGTGACGGTTCTTTGCGGGATAAGCTCATTTTTATCATTCTTAACTACCGTCATACCTCCTTTCTTGGGAACCACTTGGACGGGGCTTACCCAGTCACTATGTGGTACATGATAAATAATCCCGGCGTGAAAAAGTTTCAAGGCTTCCTTTTTCATGACTTCACGCATCGCATTATTCAGCCTTCGCTGAGGTTCTCGAGTTGGCATACTCGAGGGATCAATGGGAATGCGATGAGTGCACAAGGTTGGGTTTATACCCTTGAGATCATCTAGTGAGTACCCGAAGACCGTCCTATGCTTTTCTAGCATGGCAATGAGTTCGGCAGTCCCCTTGTCGCTAAGCTTGTCGCTTATGATGACAGGAGTTTGCGAATCGCCATTCAAGAAAGCATAGCGTAGTCCGTAGGTAAGGGTTTAAGCTCAATTGGGGGTCGTGTTGGTTTTCTTCCTTGGGTAATTCTATGGTTTCTCCCAGTTCGTCTTCCTCTTCTACAAAGTGAGGAGCATCGCTCTCTAAAGATATCTCTGGGGTTTCAAAGGGAATTACCGACATGACCTCTATGGGTCTACTAGGGGAAGTTCAACCACTGAGTTTTTAGCTCGTGTGACTTGCATAGAGAACTGTTCTCTCCCTAGTTTTACACCCAATTCCCCTATTTTTGGTGGACTCGTGATGAGTTTTTCTAGGGGATGACCGATTAGAATGTCGAAATCCTGGATGTCAAAGACGTGAAAGTCCAGGGCTATTTCGACTTCTTGATGGTGAAGAGTTATGTTATGCAAAATCCCAAGTCCGCTAAGAGTAGACCGAGGTGCTACCCTAAGGGATTTGACTGTTGGAGTACACGGTTTTTCTCCTAGGCACATAAATGCATAGGATTTCGACATGATGTTTGTTCCAATAGTGGGATTGTACAAAACATCCACCCAATCTCCTTGGATTTTGCATTGAAGGGGTGAAGAAGGAACACGAATCTGAATTTTTTCAGACGAGAGTTCCCCTTCTGCTACCCATTCTGAACTCATTATAGCGGTCAACTCCTTAACGGATTCTCTGAGAAATAATTCATCAAGAGGATCGCTAGGAGTGACAGGGATTGGTGGTCTCTTATGACATTCGTATTTTGAGGCGTTTCGAAATCTTGAAAAACTCGTCCTCGAATACAGGAAGTTCCATTTGATTGGAAACTTCCTCTGTGGCTTCTGGTTCGGGAGAGGTGGTCTCTATCACGGGTTCGGCAATTGCCGAAGAGACTTCCTCTTTAACCGGCTCAGGCACAAACCGGATGGGTTCTAGCGGGGGAGTGTTCTCTATACTACGATCTAGGAGAGCTTCTCCTTCCACTGTGGTCTTATGTGTAAAAGATCCACCGGCGGCCGTATTGAGCTGTAGGGCAGATTCTCTACCAAGCCCTAACCAAAAGTGCTGCAGAAGCATGTGGTTTGGGATAGACAAGTTAGGACCTGACCTGGTCAGGGTCATGAATCGGTCCCACGCTGCACCTATGGTTTCATTTTCTAATTGTCGGAAGTTGAGAATCTCTTGTCGCAGGGAAGCGATTCGAGATATAGGGAAGAATGCGATGCAAAAATTGTCACGAAGTTCTTCCCAATCTCCATTTACCTTCCCTACGTTGTGGGCATACCATTGCCTCGCCCTCTCATTGAGAGAGAAGGGAAACAACTTCCACCGCAATGTTTCTTGTAACATGCCAGAAATGGCTAGACATGCACAGAGTTGCTCAAACTCCCTTAGGTGGTGATATGGGTTTTCATAATCCAAACCTGAAAAGGCTTGGTCCCGAACCATGGCTATGAAGCCAGGATGGAGCTCGTAACTAGAAGTTGTGATTGGCTTTGAGGATTGTGGTGGTTCAACGAGCTCGCCCTTAGGAGCTGACAATTTGGCAATGGTTGGTAGCTCCATTTGTAAAAAGAAATAAAAATAGAAGCAAAGGTAGAACAAGATACACGGGCAACTAGGTTCGGAGATAAACTTGACAACCGTTCCGACAACGGCGCCGAAATGCTTGTTGGTATTTCTTAGTGAAAGCGATAAATTCCGCAAGCGCATGGAAAGACCATTGTAGCACTTCACCCGGTGATGAACAGGGTATCGTAAACTTCACGAAGAACGGTATGGTCAGGTTTAGGTCTTAACTAGGTTGCCCAGAGGAGAGAGTAGATAACTGGGAAAGTGAGGTTTTCTATAGGACGAACCCTTAGAGAAAGATAACTCAAAAGCTATTTCACTTGCTTCGGGCACCGGATCGCACCTGGTCTGCCAAGTGATGCCGGCCTGTAGCTCTACGCCGTACCGGGACGTGGGGGATTACAAGGGACGGACAGGGCTGTCACCACCTGCCGCCTACCCCTCAATCATGGAGTACGAGGCAAACGAAAGTAACTATCAGCTTAGACACCATGTCTACGCTAATGTTACAGTTCTAGCGTTGGCCAGGAACATCCGTCTCTATCAAGAGTCTTCTACTAGAACTACCGCCACAAGGACGGTCGACGAACCCGCAAGCGAATAACGACAAAGGTAACTTTGCAAGAAGGAACATACAAATAGATAAACACGAACCTCTTACTTCAAGCGTAAGAAGTCGCCGAGGTACAAGCGAGGAGGGAGCCGACAAATCCGGCACTCCACCACGTGGAAGACTAGCCTCCGGGGGTACTCGAAAAGAGTTACTCTGCTCTTAACCTCTCTCACTCCCCTACTTCTATTCTAGCTAGAAGCTAGGTCTAATGGCTCTACTCTTCCTCTAGTGTAAACTTGTGGAAGTGGAGAGGGAGGAATGAGAATGAAGAATGAAAAATGTCTCTATGTGAAATCAAAGAGAGTTGGGCTTTTATATGTGTAGATGGTCGGTTCCCGCGTGTGCAATTGACCAAAACACCCCCACATCGCCCTCTGGAGCATTAAATGTACCAGCCTCCAGGAAGGTGGGGCCGGGTGGCAGGCCGGCTGGCGCGCGCGCGCCCGGGGCGCGGCCGCGCCAGGTGAACCGCCCCCGGCCACCGACCTTGGTTGGCGGGCTTGGTTCTGGGCCTGGAGTTGGCCCGTGCGGTGTTTCATTACGTTGGCACGTCGGTTTGGCCTTTCTCTCCTTTTCTCCTTGTCTTGCTTTTGAGCCCATTTTATAACTTGAATATTTATTCTCTTTTCTCTAGTTTTTGGCCCAAAATATGTATATTCCATGAATGCCCCAGCAAAACAAGTGTTCACCCAAAACTATGGAATTTCATTAGTATAATTATCCTATCTAGGTGGTTTTTGGTGAACTATGAACCTAAGTTGGCGGGCTTAGATATGCAATAAGGACCGCCAACATGGACCAGCTTTCACATGGTTCACATCTTTGCCAGCTCATTCCATTGGTACCTGGGCAGATCTAGAGCAGAAGTTTCATTCATATTTCTACATGGGTACCAATGAGAAGAAGGCAGTTGATCTTATGAGTTTGAGGATGAGAACCAATGAGACACCACTGGCGTATCTTCGTAGGTTCGGGAAACCAAGAACATGTGCTATTCTCTCGAATATACCGAGATGATCGGTTGCCGGGAATGGTTATAGCGAGGCATGTTGCCGAATATCAGAGAGAATTTGTTCGGCATGGAGTTTGATGACCTTGGCCAGCTTTTGCAGCGGTTGGTAGCTATGAGCAATCAAGCTCAGGGGTTCAGAAGAGATAATCGCTTTTAGAAGAACAATGCTACTAATGAGATGTATCAAGGTTTTCTGGAGGAAGCAAATGAATATGATGATGAAGATGAGATAGCCGCAGCTGAGCTGAATTGGGCAAAGGAGCCTACTCAAGTCAATCAACGCTGGTTGAGGCAACAAAAAGGAACTTATGATTTTGATGTTACTAAAGGCAGACAGGCTCTTTGCATTTTTGGTAAAGGAGGGGCGCATCAAGCTGCCGGAAGGACATCCCATGCTGCGCCCTGAAGGGGTAAAAGACAAGAAATATTGTGGTTATCACAACACTAATTCTCACTCTATCAATGATTGCCGAGTGTTCAGAACACGGATTCAGAAAGCTATCCAAGAAGGACATCTGAGGTTTGATGGCAAGATGAAAGTTGATAATCAGCTCTTTCCACAAAACATGATTTCTTTCTCTGTGTGCATGGTCTCTGCAAATGATCCCAAAGGTAAAGGCAAGATGACAGTATTAACTTCTGATAGAGCAAAGAAAAGTGGTGCTATTGATCCTAATCGGCAAGTTACCAGTGAAGAGATGCAACGACAAGTTCGGTTCTAGAATAGCCGAACTGAGGAAGGTCAAACTTCCAAGCCCAGAGTCACATCACGCAACTTGTTAAATAAATGGTAGAGAGAGCAAGAATGGGAACATTGTGAAGAGCAATGATTTATGGAAGAAGTGCATTGGTTTATGGAAGAGCGCCGGAGGTATGAAGAAGGGATATACCGAAGGGAACAAGAAGAGTACATGAGAGAACAGGAGCAGTCTCATTGGGGTTGTTCATTTTTTAAGCATTGTTGGAATGAATGCTTGAAATTGCCTGCGAGAAATAATTGCCCTAAGTGCAGTGCTCAATACTCAGAGTATAGGCAATCTTGAGCCAACCGCCGTCCCGTCCATGAAAGACTTGGAACACAGTTTCCTGGGGACGATCGACGCATAAAAATGAGTGGTTTGAGAATTAGCAAAGAAAAAGATTTGCAGATCAAGATTGGAATCATAGTAGGGCACATAGTGAAGAGAAAAATTCTTATGGATATGTGTGGCAAAGAGGACAATGGTGCCCTCCAGGTCTGAGAAAAAGTCAGAAAAGGAGAGTTTAGTGCTTAAGGAACCAGGAGCAAACAGCGGCCCTGCGAGAAAAAGCAAATATGGCGTCGTTGACGGTCGTTAACTCATAAAATTAACCGTCAACTTAGCATGCAAATGGACCTATTCATAAATCCTTGATAGATATAGGGTTACCACCGAGAATTCCACGAGTTTTGGTGAATATCTATTTACGCGGGGTGACGGCTGAAAATCAACCAAGATGGCCCACATGTCGGGTTTACATAGAGAGAAAGACCGAACGGGTGAAAAAGTATAATCTAGAAGACTCCGAGAAGGCAACACACTGAAACACAGGGCCCACTGCGGCAGCTTGGCCGGTCGGCCGCCCGGGGAGGGAGTCGGCCGACTCCCCGGCTCCACCAATCGGGTGGAGTCTCGCGGATCCCGCCTCCACCGACTTTGAAGATCAATAATTATCGTCCATTTAGGTCGGTTTGATCCGAGGGCTGTGGTTAATCCTAGGGGGCTATATAAGCAGAGCCCCGGCCCCCGGGTGAAACCCTAATTCATTCTCCAATTCATTCAAGACTTCAATCCGAGAGAGAGAGTTAGATAGAGAAGGGTCCCTCGAATGGATCTATCTCTATAGGGTATTAGTATCAAGAGAGATTGAGAGAGTATAGAGTGGAGGTAGATTGGAGGAAGCCCGGACTGTTGGTGTCTCCTCTCCGGTGTATCTCGGGATCAAGTCTCCTAACCCGAGGCTTGGTTTGAGAATCATTCGGCAATTCAACTTCTAATACTAGTAAGTTCGTTGTTATTATTGTTCTTTGGTTTACAAGTTTACTTTATTCACTTCGCGTTGGGAATAGAGTAATCGTTCTTTAGCATAAGCGTGGTGCTTAGGCTAGGTTCACTTGTAGATGCTCCCTATCCGTAGGAACCGTGGTAGTAGTGAGGGAAGTGACAATCCCTTTATTACCTTTGTAATCCACTTCCCGTTGGTAGGTAAGGTAGGTCCTTTGTGCCCGGTTTAGCATCCTCTGTGGTGTCTATTCCTCGGGTACCCCCTTAGAACAAGTAGTCTCAAAGCTTGCCATAGGTTAGAAGAAGACCGACGAAGGAGTTCTCTCTATATCGCTTAATTCTCACTTGACTAGCGGCCCGGGGTAGTAGTAAAGATCGGGTTAGTCTATTGCACGTTTTCTCTTAGCGGATAAAAACAAATACGATACTCGGGATTTATCTCCCGGGTGAAGTGCTCACCAATATCCGTGCGCTTGCGGATTATTTCTCTTTGATTCTTTCGTGTGCGTATCTAGTGTCAACAAGCATTTTAAAGCGCCGTTGCGGGGAGAAAGACGGTGCTTAGATAACCTAAATCTTGCTCTACCTTGTACCTATACTTTTATCTTTTTCTTGCACTTTACTTTTCCGTATATTTTATCTTTTTCTATCCTTATGGATAATTCAAATTCCATTCCTATCTTTCAATTTTCGCACCCACGGAGACCAGCCTAGTACCACATGAGTCATCACAACCTATCCAAACACCTAGCTATAGGTGAGTCCGCGGTTGATTGCATTGGTCCAAAGCCTATCCTTTTCGGGAGAAGGAGACGAAAACCCTTACCTTCACATTAGAGACTTTGAGCAAACATGTGATGTCTTCGCATAGAGGGCATGTCCGACAAAACCCTCCGTTGGAAGCTATTTCCTTTCTCGTTAAAGGGAAAAGCTAGACAATGGTATGATAAAGCTGTAGGTAAGCAACAAGGAGATTGGGGGTCCTTACGCTCCAACTTTTGCCTAGATTTTTATCCCATCTCCCAAATCGTCGACCTTAGAGTCAAGGTTCGACTATTAAGCAAGAACCGAAGAATCTTTGGCCTCATCCTGGAATCGTTTTACTACACTTTTAGCATCGGGCCCGGACCTTAGTCTACGAGATCCCATTCTTTTACAACACTTTTATAAAGGTCCGAGTAGAGACGGTAGAAAATTGCTCGACATAACTTCGGGAGGATCATTCTTGCATATCTCTGTGAGAAAGCAAGATCAATCCTAGACCAAATCCTATCCAGTGAATTAGACTACCTCTTAGAAGTAGAACCTCAAGTAGGCGAAGACAAACATTTGCGAGATACACCATCCACCTCGGCTAATCCATGTCTTGAGCAAGACCAGGAAGACATTCCACTTCCCGATTTTATGCTAGATATTGAACACGATCTGTTTTCCGATTTTGGAAACATCTTCAACTATCACAAGGTGAAGAAGCCACAAGGCAAATATCACCCAATAAAGCCATGCAATATTGATGAGGATATTCCAACGGGAAAAACCTCGGGAGAGTTAGTGTCTGTCATGAGCAATGAGTGGTTAGAAGAGTCAGAACTTTCCTCCGAAATAATTCGTTTGAATTCATCTTCTCTTCCCATTCATTGCATGATTAACAATGATCGCATAGACGCTCTCTACAATCTAGTTGTGGGTATAAATATCATGTCTACCACACTAGCAAAATATTTGCAAAGAAACATGACATTGACCCCAACGGTGAAGTTCATAAGAAATCTTTCAAGACAAATTCTTCCTTGTTTAGGAATCCTACATGTCCTACCACTCCGGGTAGAAGGAACCCCTGTTCACTTAAGCTTTTATGTCTTTGACATAGGGGATTTCCACTGTTGATAGGACAACCATTTAGAAGACTTCTTTATGAAGGACAACTGGGAAACTAAACATTTGTTTAGGCAAGAAACTCCAGTTTGCAATGTCCATTTTACACTCTTTAAACGCTATGACCGAGCCCCATCCACATTATGATCCATTGGAGGAATTTAGAGCGACCTCTCTAGAATTCCTAGTGAAGCTTTAATTAGAAGATGAAGCTAGATTCTTCATAGAAGAAGAAGCTGACCCTTCGAGAATGAACCATTAGATGAGTTTACCCTACCACCTAGACCTCCTATTGAGTTCAAACCTTTACCGGCCCGGTCTTAGATATGCCTTTCTAGGAAATGATCCAGACACTCCTGTCATCATAAGTGATACTCTCACTCGGGAGCGAGACTTTTCGCTTAATGGCTGTCCTAGAAAAACATAAAAAAGCTTTTGGCTACTCACTCCAGGACCTCAAAGGAATTAGTCTGCCTGTGTACCCATCGCATTCCCACGGATCCCGATATTCCACCATCCAGAGAACCCCAACGTAGACTCAATAATGCGATGAGGGAAGTTGTTAAGAAAGAAGTTTTAAAGCTGTTGCACACCGGGATTATTTACCCCGTGCCACACGGTGAGTGGGTCAGCCATTTGTCCAAGTTGTGCCTAAAAAGGGAGGCATGATTTGTTGTCCAAAATGAGAAGAATGAGTTAATCCCACAAAGAACTGTCACGGGATGGCGAATGTGCATAGATTATAGAAAGCTTAATAAGGCAACAAGAAAAGATCACTTTCCTTTGCCTTTCATTGATGAGATGCTTGAGCGATTAGCCAACCATTCTTACTTTTGCTTCCTTGATGGATATTCTGGATATCATCAAATCCCTATCCATCCTAATGATCAAAACAAAACGACCTTTACATGCCCTTATGGAACCTTTGCTTACCGTAGGATGTCTTTTGGGTTATGTAATGCACCAGCTTCTTTTCAAAGATGTTTGATGTCTATATTTTCGATATGATTGAAAAGATTATGGAAGTTTTCATGGATGATTTTTCGTTTATGGAAAAACTTTTGATGAGTGCCTTGAAAACATAGATCGAGTTTTGCAAAGATGTGAGGAAAAACACTTAGTCCTTAATTGGGAAAAGTGTCATTTCATGGTTGGAGAAGGAATAGTGCTAGGACACTTAGTGTCCGAAAGAGGCATCGAGGTAGATAGAGCCAAAATAGAAGTTATTGAACAAGCGCCTCCTCCAATCAATGTGAAAGGAATTAGAAGTTTCCTTGGTCATGCTTGGTTTTTATCGTAGATTCATAAAAGATTTTTCTTACATCGCTAGACCTCTTACCCGCTTATTGGCTAAGGATGTTCCTTTTGACTTTGATGATGCACGCTTACAATCATTTGAGATCCTTAAGAAAGCGCTTATCTACTGCTCCAATCATTCAACCCCCGATTGGACTTTACCTTTTGAAATTATGTGTGATGCAAGTGACTACGTTGTAGGAGCAAGTGTTAGGACGACTAAGGATAAGAAGCATCATGCAATAGCTTATGCTAGCAAAACTTTGATTTGGACCTCGCTTAATTATGCTACCACCGAAAAAGAGCTCCTAGCTGTTGTCTTTGCTATTGATAAGTTTAGATCCTACTTAGTAGGTGCCAAAGTGATTGTCTACACCGATCATGCTTTGCTTTAAAATATTTGCTCACTAAGAAAGATGCTAAACCTCGTTTGATAAGATGGATTTTATTACTCCAAGAATTTGATCTAGAAATAAAAGATAAAAGGGAGTAGAAAACTCGTTGCCGATCACTTGTCTAGAATGCGGTTTGAGAAACCACGGGAACTACCCATCGACGACGCACTCCGGGACGACATGCTCTACGGAATCAACAGATCGACCCCTGGTATGCGAGATATTGTTAATTTTATGGTTACAGGTTACGTACCACCGGGAGGCAACAAAAGGAAACTTATCAGGAGAGTCGTACTCACATATGGGATGAGCCTTACCTCTTCCGAGTGTGCTCGATGGCCTCGCTCGAGATGATGTGTGCCAACTGAAGAAGGAATCAAAATCATCGAAAGATGCCACTCATCACCATATGGAGGTCATTATGGGGTGTTCCGTACACATGCGAAGATTTGGCAATGCGGATTTTTCGGCCAACAATGTATGAAGACACAAAAGATTTCATTCGGAGATGCGGTCCTTGTCAAAGACATGGCAACATTAACTCAAGAGATGCCATGCCACTTATCAACAACCTTCAGATCGAGCTCTTTGATGTTTGGGGAGTTGATTTCATGGGACCATTTCCACCGTCGAAGAAATGTGAATACATCCTCGTAGCAGTGGACTATGTGTCCAAATGGGTCGAAGCTCTGCCATGCAAAAAGGCAGATAGCTCAAGCTCTAAGAAGATGTTCGAAGAAATAATATTCCCAAGATTTGGAGTCCCAAGGATAGTCATAAGTGATGGAGGATCACATTTCATCGACAAACGCTTTGAGCAATACTTATTGAAGCATGGAGTACGCCATAATGTTGCTACTCCGTATCACCCTCAGACAAGTGGCCAAGCAGAGACATCAAATAAGCAAATCAAGAATATTCTCCAGAAGACAGTGAATGAAATGGGAAGGCGCATGGAAAGACAAGCTTCCCGATGCACTTGTGGGCATATCGAACGACCTACAAGACACCTATCGGGATGTCGCCATATCAAGCTGGTCTATGGAAAGACGCCACTTACCGTAGAGCTGGAATTCAAAGCTCACTGGGCCATCAAGAAGTGGAATATGGACCTAGAAGCGCGGGGAGAGAAGAGGAGGATGCAAATCTCGAATTAGAAGAATGGAGAGAGAAAGCCTATCATAACGCCAAGATTTACAAAGAAAGAGTGAAAAGATGGCACGACAAGAGAATCAAGATCAAGGAGTTCACACCCGGAGACAAGGTATTACTTTTTAATTCCAGGGTCAAACTCTTCGGGCAAGGAAAGCTTCGAAGCAAATGGGAAGGACCGTTCGAAGTAGTAAGCTCATCATCGCATGGAGCCGTTACGCTTCGCAACAACGAAGGTACGATATTCAAGGTAAATGGTCAACGCCTTAAAATATTTTTAGAGCCCATTGAGGAAATAGGTGAAATAGATGAATTAAACTTCTTTCTCAATTAGGTAGTTGGGCCCGACCTTTTTACTTTTCATTTTTCGGGGTCCGGGGTATTTTTCGAATGACAAAAATACGCTAAATAGGTTGCGAAAAACCCCGGGGGGAGTCCACCGCGAGTCGGCCGACCCAAAGGGGGAGTTGGCCGACTCATGGACTCCCCCATTCACCGCCAGCTTTTGCATTCGTGATCCTTCCATACTCTTCCTTCGGGAATTTTTGCCGATTAGGGTTTTTGAGATCACGTTGACGCGTTATCCCTTCGGAGATTCCCTTTTGATGCCCTTTAGATACCTCTCCATCCCCCCTATATAAAGAAGCCCAGCCTCAAGCCAACCTCATTCCATCTAAAGCCTCCTCCTCCTAGCATCAAGCTTGCTACGCAGCAATGGCGAAGTCAGAGCCAGAGAATTTAGATAGGAGATTGATCCGCTTCGGGATTGATCTCAACACCATCCCAAAGGAGGAGCCCAAGTCCAAGGCCATCGTTCTTGCTGAGCCAAAACCCCTAGCCTCTATCCCTCCAAAACCTCAAGCTTACAGCCATAGCTACTTCGCTCAACCATTCATCGCTGCACCCAAACCTTTGCTCCTTGATGGACCTCCACCAAAAGGTCCTATTGTGAAGCTCCCGAAGGCACCAAGATCCTCCCTCCTAAGCACAATGAGATGCTTATGGGAGTGAAGACCAACAAGCAAGGGGAGATCGTCTGTGCTAAGTATAGCACTGGAGAGCGCTCGTATTTTGAGGGAGTCCGTGCTCACCCGAGTAAAGTGAAGTTCGTCCCTCCGAAGGAAGCCCCGAAAGCAGCTCTCGCCGCCTCAGAAGCTCCAAGGAAGCGTCGCAAGACCGTTGCAGACTTAGAGAAGGAGTTAGAAACTCAGCGCGACGTTATTGCATCTCTGCGAAACGCCCAACATATCCAGAGCAGTAGCATTGTCACTCTCATAGATAGACTTCGTGCGCAAGAGAAGAGGACGGATAAGTTAGAAAGGAGGTTAGACGCTCTAGAGAAGCGAGTTGATTAGATGAGATTTATCTTAGCATCAGAAAGGCCTAGTGTGTTTAGATTAAAAGTGTTAGTTCGCAAGAGTGCTTAGTTAAATTTTAGTTCGATCTTAGTTCCTTTCAATACTTGTAATCCAGGCCTTAATGAAAATGAAATAAAGTTGTTAGTTATATTTATTATTGCGTATGTGTTGCCTCTTTTGTCTCCACCTTGTTGTGAATGAAGATAACAGGAATCTAGTGTGGGGGAGGCAACCGACGACGAAACTAACGGATATCAGCGAACCAGCAAAAATATTTGAGAGTATACGATGTGAAGATCACGCACGACGAAGCGGACCCCGAGGGGCCACCTGCCAGAGTCGGCCGACCCATAAATGGAGTCGGCCGCCCATGGGCTGGGCCCATTTGGCTCCAGCTTTCGTCCACGGTCAGGTTTGCTTCCCTACGTTCCAAAATTTATACCGATCATGTTTTTTCGACTCGTTTGGGGAACACTTTGAATTAAATCACCTGATATATATTGAGAAGGTAGATTATTTTAATCATGACCCCAAGATAGACTCACACCATGATAATTCTGGGAATCCCATTCTTTGTTGGGAACGTATTTTATAGGGACCCCGTTTTACTTAAGTTGTTGAGGACAGTGATATAGCCTGGACCATGAGAACCTGATTTCTTTATATCTAGTTGCTTGGAGAATTTCTTTTCGAAAATCTTAAAATGATTAGCTATACTTCTCCTCTGTAGTTATAAATGCCTATAGAGCCTCGTCGACAAAATTCTGAAAGACCAGCACATAAGCTTTTTATTTGTGTTGAGAATAGTCTTGGCGGTACTAGAGCCTTAGAGAAGGGTCTCTTACTCATATGATCAAGTGCACTTACACCCACATATATATCTGCTGCTCCTACACTAGGAGTACGCAAAAACATGCTTTCCGCCATTCATCCATCTCCTACACTGGGAGAGGATACATACACTTTCTAGGATTTCTATATGCTCCAAGGATTGTTATCATCATCTATATAAAAGAGATCATCATCGTCATCATCATGTTCGAGAAAGTTATTGTATCCAAGAGTGAGACATGGGCTATGCAAAAATAATGTTAAAAAAAAGAGAAAAGAAAGAAAGAGATAGCCCATGAACTCCAAAGTATTCTGATCCCAAGAAGGAAGTTCAAAGAAGCTCAAAGAGCTATTCAAGAGAAGACCAAGCAAAGCAATGTTCAAGAGAAGAATGTGCAAGAGAGGGAAGGAGCATTATTATCATCAATTTAGCCACCAAATATTCTGACGGGTGGTGCTCTTCTACTCATCCTCCTTTTTTTAGAGCCAAACACTACATCATCTCTTCCATTCCGTAGGGTAAATGAAACACTGCAATCCTCATTGAGCGCGAGCTAGAACCATTGAAACAAATAAACTTGGAGGATATCAATGTCATGCACAAAGAGGAAGGCTCAGTTAACAGCCGTTAAGCGAGTATTAGCTAGCTTAGTCGTTTTGTCTCCCTCTTTGGTTGTTTTGTTTTGTAAGCTGTTTTTATGCGCTTTTAATATTTTTCTGTAGGGGCCTTTGGCCCCGCTTGTTTCCTCAAAAAAAAAAAGGCAGACTCCTGTGTGAACGATCCATTGATTGAATGAACAACTGAACCCTGAACATTTTATTCCTTTGTCTGAACTCTGTCCTTGATATGCTAAAAAAAGAACTCTGCTCATATGCTAAAAAAGAACTCTGCTCTTGATATTCTCCCTTTGACCTTGCTGATCTCCTCAGTTCTATCAGTTCAGTTATCTGTCGAGAACCTTGATCCGGGTTCTTGACAACCATCGTAACTATGTTGGTCAGCACTAGCACAAGGTGACAGAGCAACGGCAACCAAACAAGGTTTTGCATGCTGCTCAAGTGCTCATCCATGTCAATCACATACAGTTCAAAGCGGGAGTTTGACAAGGCTGTTGGGAATATGCCTAGAGGTAATCGTAGAGATGATGATATTACCTTTGTATCCATGATATATAAAGTGTCCATTGAATATCCATTAAAGACAACTTGTATTGATTGGCAATTATGTGAATTACTTTGTGGAACTCTTTTACTAGTATGGTTATTCTATATTCGTCCACGGTCCGGAGTTCATGTGAGGACACACATGAATATTAGACTAGCACATTATTAGTTGATGACTATGTTTCACAAGTCATGGACATAGAGATGTCGAACTAATAATGTGGGCACATGTATGACATGTAGGGTGGGCCCGACCCGACATGGATTGTCTCTATACACATCATATACGTTATGTCCTTCGGCACGAGATTGTTGTATGTACTCGAGATGTGTATCGACTTGCTTGGGGCCCGACAAACGCTACTCCGTCTTTGGGTAGTTATAAAGGATGTCTTCGGGTTTGTCGAGAAGCATCTTGCGAGACATAGACAATCAAGATGGGACTTGCCCCTCTCTAATGAGAGAGATATCAACTGGATCACTCAAGTGATTGGATCAACAAATGCATGGACGTGCTTGGGTTAAGTGTTAACCCACGAGTTGAACCATATATCATGAGGCAAGGGAGTAACTTGTATATGGTCGTAGTGGTTCGTCGATATGATCATTTGCGTACGCATAGGAGTTGTCATGCCTTGCTAGAGGCGCTGTCGGCTATTGGGCGAATAGGAGTATTCGGCCCATGTCTATGTGTGCGTGAACCCATAGGGTCGCACGCTTAAGAGGCTGGAAGCCTAATTCGAGTTGGACTCGAATTAGACAAGACTTAGGTTTTCCAATGCGCCTCCAACTCGGGGCACATGAGAGACGCCTATATAAGTAGAGGGGGGCGCAACCAAACACAACAAATACAATCACGCCTTTGGCGGCCGCCGTTGCCCTCACGCTCTCGCCCGCTCTCGCGGACCTAGCGATCCGGAGCGCATCGCTTCTCCTCGTACGTGTGTGACACCCCTCGGAGGTCTTGCATACGGAGCACAGGACGAACCGCACGAACCGCAAGTGGTGGGAGGAGTTGCTGGACGACCACGCAAGCGCACGGCAACTTTGCTGCGACGCGTTCGACTACATCAGTCGTCTTCGCTGCATGCGCGCGTCTAAAGGTAATCCCGTGTCTGTGTAACTAGTAGTAGATCTGGGCGATGAGGTAGAAAAAGTTTTGTTTTACGGCTAGCGTAGCACCCTCATAACCTACAGTGGTATCGGGCTCTATCTTTGCGTTTGTTATAGGTTACGGATGTCGCATATGTGATATGCGCGGTTTTAGATGAGTCTCGATCTTGGTTCATGATCTTGCCGCGTTGGTCTTGTAACGACGTCTACTCGTACCGGTCGAATTCCGCCATCCGAGTTAAGTGATACATGTAAATCCAATCACGGTGAGTTAGAGATCAATCGAGATTGATCGAATTGAACTCTAGGTCAAGTGCCAAGCGCATATGATGCGCGGCGGTGGCAGATTGGATCAGCCACCGGGCCGGGGTTGCGAGAAAAGTTCTGTTCGTAAAACAGCCGTAACTTTTTAACCGTAACTCGGATCGAGACGATTCTTAAACGAAAGTTGTAGAGAAAAAATTTTACATCCACCCCAAACCATCGGTTTGGTCCGAGCTAGATTTACGAAAAACGGCTTGGAAGATAGAGTTTTTCGCGATTTACTTTTGTAGTCGGAATCGGTTACCTCTGTTTTCCAGGTTTTGATATTTGGTATAGCTCTTATGTGTATGTGATGCATGTATGAACAATGGGCTATACCAAGTCATATCGTGTTTATGCCGTTCTTACCATGTTCTACTTTCATATGCTATAATGTTTTTGTCTACATTCGTGCGGTAATGAAGTAGAACGATCCTCGCAATGTTTAAGTTTGTGCTCCCCAAACCTTGCACCTGCCGTATTTGTCTTGTACTATCGATGGTGGGTCTATGAAATTAGGGTGCCATCGATTTTTCTTGACTAGACAGGTTCGTATGGATACTTACTGCGAAGGTTTGGTTGCTTAAACAAGGTCATCCTAACGGTTAGGGACCTTGGAGCATGAGAAGTTGGTAACCCAAGCATAGAGATGCTATCCAACAACAAGAGTCATATACGATATGATTAGCAAAGAGTTGCTTACCGATCTATCATGTCTTCTAGCGGTGATGCTAAAGCTCACTAGTCGACTTGCTAGTTGTGGGTCTTGAATCACTAAGTTTCAATCGAGGGATATTGATTTTAGTGGGAGTAAATCATATTTGATATTATTTACTCTATCATGGATATTTTGTCTTAGTATTTTACATTACTTTTGTTGTAGATTAAATAGCGTCTTCTAAGCAACCATTTACTTTGCGTTCGATTCTTGAGAAAGATAAGTTGAATGGAACAAATTATGCGGATTGGATCCGCAATCGAGAATTGTTCTCGGGCCGAGAAAAAGGAGGAATATCTAGACACCCCCTTACCAGATGAGCCCGCGAAGGTCGGTGGCCAAGTGTTGGCGATCTGAGAACAAGCCTAACTTTAAATAAGGCGGGGAAGAAAAAGGGCAAGGCTAAAGATGAGATCTCTAAGCCGGCTCGCCCCAAAGCTGGACCACCGGGTGATGCTAAATGCTTTCATTGTGATAAGAATGGTCACTGGAAGAGAAAGCGCAAGCGGTACTTAGCGTCTTTAGAGAAGGACGGCGGTAGTAAAGGTACTCCAGCTCATACGCTTGTTGTTACGGACATCTTCCTCAGCTAACTCTTATATCAATTCTTAGGTATTTGATACCGGATCGGTTGCACATATTTGCAATACGATGCGGGGAATGATAAAGTAGAAGCGTGAAGAAAGGAGAGGTTGATTTCGCGTGGGCAACAATGCAAGGAGTTCTTTGCGTTGAACGTCGGGACGATGCAACTTCACTGCCATCGGGATTTGTCATGGAATTGAATAATTGTTATTTTGTTCCTAGTCTAAGTCGAAACATTGTGTCACCTTCATGTTTGATGAAGGATGGTTATTCATTTGCGAATAAAGACAATGGTTGTGTTATCGCAAAGAATGATATGTTTGTGGCTTTATATCCATTGTGAATGGATTATTCATTTTAAATCTTGATGATGCACTGTACGTAATGTTAATGCTAAAAGGCCTCGGCTTAATGAGTTAAGTCCTACATATATGTGGCATTGTCGTTTGGGTCATATAAATGAAAAATCGCATGAAGAGGCTCCATGATGATGGACTTCTAACTTCGTTTGATTTTGAATCTTTACGAGACATGTGAGGCTTGCCTTTTAGGCAAGATGACCAAGACGCCTTTCTCAAGTTTTCCCGAGAGAGCGTCGACTTATTGGAACTAGTACATAGTGATGTATGTGGACCAATGAGCACGACAGCTAGAGGCGGTTTTCAATACTTCATAACTTTTACTGATGACTTTAGTAGATATGGCTATGTCTACCTAATGAAGCATAAGTCTGAAACATTTGAAAAGTTCAAAGAATTTCAGAATGAAGTAGAGAACCAACGTGGCAAGAAAATTAAGGCCTTGTGATCTGATCGTGGAGGCGAATATTTGAGTCATGAGTTTAGCAATCATCTTAAGAGTTGTGGAATTGTTCCACAGCTTTTACCTCACGGAACGCCACAGAGAAATGGCGTGTCCGAGCGGCGTAATCGGACTTTGTTGGACATGGTTCGGTCTATGATGAGTGATCGGACCTACCTTTATCGTTTTGGGGATATGCTCTAGAAACAAGCAGCTTTCACATTGAACAGTACCATCTAAGTCAGAGGCGTTAAGACACCATATGAGATATGGTGGAAGAGTCCTAGTTTGTCTTTCTAAAAATTTGGGGTTGTGAGGTTTATGTCAAGCGACATATGGAATGGCTAACACCCAAATCGGACAAGTGTTTTTAGATGGGATATCAAAACTTTGGATGTTACTTCTACAACCTTCGGAAGGGCAAAGTGTTTGTTGCTCAGCGGTGTGTTCTTAGAGAAAGAAGTTTCTCAAAAGAGAAGAGTGGACAAAAGGTGTATCTTGAAGAGGATTCAAGATGAGCGATTCGAGAAGGACTCACAGTGATGCTAATGTAGGCAAGAACAGTTGAGATGCCGATGTACTTGAAACACCTCCACAACCACGAGATAAACAAGACTTCGCGAAGGTGCATGGGGATGCGGTATTGTTGGACGATGACAATTTCTGCAACATACGCGAAGCTATGATGGACTCGAGATTAGAGAAAATGGAGTGTGAGATCCGAGATAGATTCCATGGGAAATAATCAAGTTTGGAACTTGGTTGACCCGCGATGGTGTTAGACCCATCGAGTGCAAATGGATCTATAAAAGAAAGAAAGATATGGACGGAAATGTTCACGTCTATAAGCTCGACTTGTCGCAAAGGGTTTTTAATAAGTTCAAGGAATTTGACCTTCTGACGAGACATTCTCTCCCGAGTAGCGATGCTTAAATCTATCAGGATCATTCTAGCAATAGGTTGCCTATTTCGATTATGAAATTTGGCGAGATGGATGTTAAAAGCGGCCTTTCTAAATGGAAATTTGGAAGAGGATGTGTATATGTCTGACCCGAAGGTTTTGTTGATCAAATAATCTTTGGAAAAATATGCAAGCTTAAATCCATTTATGGGTTAAAGCAAGCATCTCGGAGTTGGAACATTCGTTTTGATGAGGTTGTCAAAGGGTTTGGCTTCCGTCGGAATGAAGAAGAGCCTTGTGTTTACCAAAAAGGCTAGTGGGGCTTGGCTTGTTGTATTTCTAATCTTGTATGTGGATGACATACTATTGATTGGGAATGACATTCCTATGTTGCAATACGTAAAGACTTCGGAATAATAGTTTTTCTATGAAGGATTTGGGAGATCGGCATACATCTTAGGCATTAAGATCTATAGAGATAGGTCGAAAAGGCTAATAGGATTATGCCAAGATACATATATTGACAAGGTGTTGAAACGGTTCAACATGGAGCAATCCAAGAAAGGGTCCTATTAGCCTTTCACGGGTGGTGCTCTTTTGCACTCATCCTCCTTTTTTTAGAGCCAAACACTACATCATCTCTTCCATTCCGTAGGAGTAAATGGCTCTTGCAATCCTCATTGAGCACGAGTTTGAACCATTGAGCAAATAAACTTGGAGGATATCAATGTCATGCACAAGAGGAAGGCTCAGGTTAACGGCCGTTAGCGAGTATTAGCTAGCTTAGTCGTTTTGTCTCCCTCTTTGGTTGTTTTGTTTGTAAGCTTGTTTTTATGCGCTTTTAATATTTTTATTTGTAGGGGGCCTTTGGCCCCTTGGTTTCCTCAAAAAAAAAAAGGCGGACTCAGCCAACGAGAACGATCCATTGATTGAATGAACAAGCTGAACCACTGAACATTTTATTCCTGTCCGAACTTTGTCCTTGATATGCTAAAAAAAGAACTCTGCTCATATGCTAAAAAAAAGAACTTCTGCTCTTGATATTCTCCCTTTGACCTTGATCTCCTCGAGATTCTATCCAGTTCCGGTTATACGGCTCGAACCTTGATCCGGGTTCTTGACAACCATCAGTAGCTATGTTGGTCAGCACTAGCACAAGGTGACGAGCGGCAGCAAACAAGGGTTTGCATGCTCTGCTCAAGTGCTCATCCATGTCCAATCACATACGGTTCAAGCGGGGGGAGAGTTTGACAAGATTTGTTGGGAATATGCCTAGAGGTAATCTAGAGATGTACGTATCCATGATATATAAAGTGTCCAGAATATCCATTAAAGATGTATTGGCAATTATGTGAATTACTGTGGAACTCTTTTACTAGTATGGTTATTCTATATTCGTCCGGTCGGAGTTCATGTGAGGACACATGAATATTAGACTAGCACATTATTAGTTGATGACTATGTTTCACAAGTCATGGACATAGAGATGTCGAACTAATAATGTGGGCACATGTATGACATGTAGGCGGGTTGACATAGACATGAGATTGTCTCTATACACATCATATACGTTATGTCCCGACTGAGATTGTTGTATGTACTCGAGATGTGTATCGACTTGCTTAGGGAGGCGACAAGCGCTACTCTGTCAGGTAGTTATAAAGGATGTCTTCGGGTTTGTCGAAGCATCTTTGCCGAGACATAGACAATCAAGATGGGACTTGCCCCTCTCTAATGAGAGATATATGTTGGATGCTCAAGTGATTGGATCAACAAATGCATGGCGTGCTTGGGTTAAGTGTTAACCCACGAGTTGAAGACCATATATCATGAGGCAAGGGAGTAGCTTGTATATGGTCGTAGTGGTTAGGTACGATATGATCAGAACGTGCGCATAGGGTTGTCATGCCTTGCTAGAGGCGCTCGGCTATTGGGCGAATAGGAGTATTCGGCCCATGTACATGTGATGCGTGAACCCATGGTGCCGCTTAGAGAAGTGGAAGCCTAATTCGGGGATTGGACTCGAATTAGACAAGGCTTAGGTTTTCCAATGCGCCTCCAACTCGGGGGCACATGAGAGGCAGCCTATATAAGTAGAGGAGGGGCGCAACCAAACACAACAAATACAATCCATGCCTTTGGCGGCCGTTGCCCTCCACGCTCTCGCCTTCGCTCCTCGCGGACCTGCGGTCCCGGGGCGCATCGCTTCTCCCTCGTACGTGTGTGACACCTCGGAGGTCTTGCATCTGGAGCACAAGGACGACACCGCACGAACGCAAGTGGTGGGAGGAGTTGGCGGACGACCCACGCAGCGCGGCCTTTGCTGCGGCAGCGTTCGACTACATCAGTCGTCTTCCGGCGCATCTGTACGCGTCTAAAGGTAATCCGTAATGTTTGTAACTAGTAGTAGATCCACAGGCGATGAGGTAGAAAAAGTTTTGTTTTCGGCTAGCGTAGCACCCTCATAACCTCGGTGGTATCGGAGCTCTATCTTTGCGTTGTTATAGGTTACGGATATCGTATGTGATATGCGCGGTTTTAGATGAGTCTCGATCTTGGTTCATGATCTTGCCGCGTTGGTCTTGTAACGATCTACTCGTGCGGTGAATTCCGCCATCCGAGTTAAGTGATACATGTAAATCAATCGCGGTGAGTTAGAGATCAATCGAGATTGATCGAATTGAACTCTAGGTCAAGTGCCGACGCATATGATGCGCCGTAGGTGCGGTGGATCGGCCCCGGGCCTTGGGGTTCTTTGAGCGAAAGTTCTGTTCGTAAAACAGCCGTAACTTTTTAACCGTAACTCGGATCGAGATGATTCTTAAACGAAAGTTGTAGAGAAAAAATTTTACTTCCACCCCAAACCATCGGTTTGGTCCGAGCTAGATTTACGAAAAACGGCTTGGAAGATAGAGTTTTTCGCGATTTACTTTTTGTAGTCGGAATCGGTTACCTGCTTGTTTTGCGGGTTTTGATGGCTTGGTATAGCTCTTATGTGTATGTGATGCATGTATGAACAATGGGCTATACCAAGTCATATCTCTGTGTTTATGCCGTTCTTACCATGTTCTACTTTCATATGCTATAATGTTTTGTCTACATTCGTGCGGTAATGAAGTAGAACGATCCCTTGATAATGTTTAAGTTTGTGCTCCCAAAACCTTGCCTTGTCATGTTGTCTTGTACTATCGATGGTGGGTCTATGAAATTAGGGTGCCATCGATTTTCCTTGACTAGGCAGGGTTCGTATCGGATACTTGCTGCCGAAGGTTTGGTTGCTTAAACAAGGTCATCCTAACGTTTAGGGACATGGAGCATGAGAAGTTGGTAACCCGAGCATAGAGATGCTATCCAACAACAAGAGTCATATGCGATATGATTAGCAAAGAGTTGCTTACCGATCTATCATGTCTTAGCGGTGATGCTAAAGCTCACTAGTCGAGCTTTGCTAGTTGTGGGTCTTGAATCACTAAGTTTCAATCGAGGGATATTGATTTTTAGTGAGTAAATCATATTTGATATTATTTACTCTATCATGGATATTTTGTCTTAGTATTTTACATTACTTTTGTTGTAGATTAAATAGCGTCTTCTAAGCAACCATTTACTTTGCGTTCGATTCTTGAGAAAGATAAGTTGAATGGAACAAATTATGCGGATTGGATCCTTGCCCAATCGAGAATTGTTCTCGGGTAGAGAAAAGGAGGAATATCTAGACACTTACCGAGATGAGCCTGGCCGAAGGTCGGTGGCCAAGTGTTGGCGATCCAGAACAAAGCCCTAACTTTAAATAAGGGCGGGGAAAGAAAAGGGCAAGGCTAAAGATGAGATCTCTAAGCCGCTCCGCCCAGCCCCCAAAATTTGGACCGCCGGCTGATGCTAAATGCTTTCATTGTGATAAGAATGGTCTTGGAAGGAAGCTGCAAGCGGTACTTAGCGTCTTTAGAGAAGGGCCGGCGGTAGTAAAGGTACTCCCGCTCATACGCTTGTTGTTACGAGACATCTTCCTCGCTAACTCTTATATCAATTCTTAGGTATTTGATACCGGATCGGTTGCACATATTTGCAATACGATGCGGGGAATGATAAGAAGTAGAAGCGTGAAGAAAGGAGAGGTTGATTTCCGCGTGGGCAACAATGCAGAGTTCTTGCGTTGAACGTCGGGACGATGCAACTTCACCATCGGGATTTGTCATGGAATTGAATAATTGTTATTTTGTTCCTAGTCTAAGTGGAAACATTGTGTCATATTCATGTTTGATGAAGGATGGTTATTCATTTGCGAATAAAGACAATGGTTGTGTTATCGCAAAGAATGATATGTTTGTGGCTTTATATCCATTGTGAATGGATTATTCATTTTAAATCTTGATGATGCACACATGCCGTAATGTTAATGCTAAAAGGCCTCGGCTTAATGAGTTAAGTCCTACATATATGTGGCATTGTCGTTTGGGTCATATAAATGAAAAATCGCATGAAGAGGCTCCATGATGATGGACTTCTAACTTCGTTTGATTTTGAATCTTACGAGACATGTGAGGCTTGCCTTTTAGGCAAGATGACCAAAGCAGCCTTTCTCAAGTTTTCTGAGAAGGCGTCGACTTATTGGAACTAGTACATAGTGATGTATGTGGACCAATGAGCACGGCAGTAGAGCGGTTTTCAATACTTCATAACTTTTCTTGATGACTTTAGTAGATATGGCTATGTCTACCTAATGAAGCATAAGTACGAAACATTTGAAAAGTTCAAGAATTTCAGAATGAAGTAGAGAACCAACGTGGCAAGAAAATTAAGGCCTTGCGATACGATCGTGGGAGGCGAATATTTGAGTCATGAGTTTAGCAATCATCTTAAGAGTTGTGGAATTGTTCCACGGCTTACGCCACACAGGCATACGAGAGAAATGGCGTGTACGACGACGTAATCGGACTTTGTTGGACATGGTTCGGTCTATGATGAGCCGATCGGACCTACCTTTATCGTTTTGGGGATATGCTCTAGAAGCGGCCGGCTTTCACATTGAGCAGAGTACCATCTAAGTCCGTAGTTAAGACACCATATATGAGATATGGTGGAAGAGTCCTAGTTTGTCTTTTCTAAAAATTTGGGGTTGTGAGGTTTATGTCAAAAGCGGCTTATATCGAGGATAAGCTAACACCCAAATCGGACAAGTGTTTTCGTGGGATATCCAAAGGAAACTTTTAGGATATTACTTCTACAACACGCTCGAAGGGCAAAGTGTTTGTTGCTCGAAACGGTGTGTTCTTAGAGAAAGAGTTTCTCCAAAGAGAGAAGAGTGGACAAAGGTGTATCTTGAAGAAGTTCAAGATGAGCCGGTCGAAGGGACTCTACAGTGATGCTAATGTAGCGGAACAAGTTGAGATGCCCGTAAGCCCTTTGAAACACCTCCAACCACGAAGATCGGCAAGACTTCGCGAATTGCATGGGGATCTGTTATTGTTGGACGATGTGAACTGCAACATACGCGAAGCTATGATGGACTCGAGATTAGAGAAATGGCGAGTGCCATGAGATCCGAGATAGATTCCATGGAAATAATCAAGTTTGGAACTTGGTTGACCGCTTTGATGGTGTTAGACCCATCGAGTGCAAATGGATCTATAAAAGAAAGAAGATATGGACGGAAATGTTCACGTCTATAAAGCTCGACTTGTCGCAAAGGGTTTTTGGCAAGTTCAAAGGAATTGACTACGGCAGACATTCTCTCCGGTAGCGATGCTTAAATCATCAGGATCATTCTAGCAATATTTGCCTATTTCGATTATGAAATTTAATGAGATGGATCAATTCTGACCTTTTCTAAATGGAAATTTGGAAGAGGATGTGTATATGATACGGCCGAAGGTTTTGTTGATCAAATAATCTTTGGAAAAATATGCAAGCTTAAGAAATCCATTTATGGGTTAAAGCAAGCATCTCGGAGTTGGAACATTCGTTTTGATGAGGTTGTCAAAGGGTTTGGCTTCCGTCGAGAATGAAGAAGAGCCTTGTGTTTACCAAAAGGCTAGTGGGGCTATTTGTTGTATTTCTAATCTTGTATGTGGATGACATACTATTGATTGGGAATGACATTACTATGTTGCAATACGTAAAGACTTCTTGAATAATAGTTTTTCTATGAAGGATTTGGGAGATGCGGCATACATCTTAGCATTAAGATCTATAGAGATAGGTCGAAAAGGCTAATAGGATTATGCCAAGATACATATATTGACAAGGTGTTGAAAACGGTTCAACATGGAGCAATCCAAGAAAGGGTCCTATTAGCCTTTCACGGGTGGTGCTCTTTGCACTCATCCCTCCTTTTTTTAGAGCCAAACACTACATCATCTCTTCCATTCCGTAGGGTAAATGAAACAACGCAATCCTCATTGAGCGCGAGCTGAACCATTGAGCAAATAAACTTGGAGGATATCAATGTCATGCACAAGAGGAAGGCTCCGGTTAACGGCCGTTAGCGAGTATTAGCTAGCTTATCGTTTTGTCTCCCCTCTTTGGTTGTTTTGTTTGTAAAAGCTTGTTTTTATGCGCTTTTAATATTTTTACGTAGGGGCCTTTGGCCCCGCGGTTTCCTCAAAAAAAAAAGAGCGGACTCTGTAAACGAACGATCCATTGATTGAATGAACAAGTTGAACCTTTGAACATTTTATTCCTGTCGAACTACGTCCTTGATATGCTAAAAAAAAAGAACTCTTTGCTCATATGCTAAAAAAAAGAACTTCTGCTCTTGATATTCTCCCTTTTGACCTTCTTTGATCTCCTCCGAGATTCTATCCCGGTTCCGGTTAATACGTCGGAACCTTGATCCGGGTTCTTGACAACCATCGATAACTATGTTAGTCGGCTTACTAGCACAAGGTGACGAGCATAGCGGCAACCAAACAGGGTTTGCATGCTGCAGCTCAAGTGCTCATCCATGTCAATCACATACGGTTCAAAGCGGGAGAGTTTGACAATTTGTTGGGAATATGCCCTAGAGGTAATCATAGAGATGATGATATTGCACTTTTATCCATGATATATAAAGTGTCCATTGAATATCCATTAAAGACAACTTGTATTGATTGGCAATTATGTGAATTGCTGTGGAACTCTTTTACTAGTATGGTTATTCTATATTCGTCCTGGTCGGAGTTCATGTGAGGACACACATGAATATTAGACTAGCACATTATTAGTTGATGACTATGTTTCACAAGTCATGGACATAGAGATGTCGAACTAATAATGTGGGCACATGTATGACATGTAAGTGGGCCCGGCCAGACATGAGATTGTCTCTATACACATCATATACGTTATGTCCTTCGACTGAGATTGTTGTATGTACTCGAGATGTGTATCGACTTGCTTAGGGGTGACAACAAGCGCTACTCCGTCAGGTAGTTATAAAGGATGTCTTCGGGTTTGTCGAAGCATCTTTGCGGAGACATAGACAATCAAGATGGGACTTGCCCCTCTCTAATGAGAGAGATATCCTTGGATCACTCAAGTGATTGGATCAACAAATGCATGGCCGTGCTTGGGTTAAGTGTTAACCCACGAGTTGAGACCATATATCATGAGGCAAGGGAGTAACTTGTATATGGTCGTAGTGGTTCGTCGATATGATCATTTGCGTACGCATAGGAGTTGTCATGCCTTGCTAGAGGCCGGCTTGTCGGCTATTGGGCGGAATAGGGTATTCGGCCCATGTCTATGTGTGCGTGAACCCCATAGGGTCGCACGCTTAACAGAGCTGGAAGCCTAATTCGGGTTGGACTCGAATTAGACAAGGCTTAGGTTTTCCAATGCGCCTCCAACTCGGGGCACATGAGAGACGCCTATATAAGTAGAGGGGAGGGGCGCAACCAAACACAACAAATACAATCCACGCCTTTGGCGGCACCGTTGCCCTCCACGCTCTCGCCGCCCCCGGCTCCTCGCGGACCTAGCGGTCCGGACGCACTTCTAAACTACCAAATGCGTGTGTGACACCTCGGAGGTGCTGCACGGAGCACAAGGACGGAGCCGCACGAACCGCAAGTGGTGGGAGGAGTTCGGGCGACCACGCAAACGGCCTTGCTGACAGCGTTCGACTACATCAGTCGTCTTCCCGCGCATGCAACGCGTCTAAAGGTAATCCGTAATACGTAACTAGTAGTAGATCTGGGCGATGAGGTAGAAAAAGTTTTGTTTTACGGCTAGCGTAGCACCCTCATAACCCTACGGTGGTATCGGAGCTCTATCTTTGCGTTGTTATAGGTTGCGGATGTCGCATATGTGATATGCGCGGTTTTAGATGAGTCTCGATCTTGGTTCATGATCTTGCCGCGTTGGTCTTGTAACGATCTACTCGTACCGGTGAATTCCGCCATCCGAGTTAAGTGATACATGTAAATCAATCACGGTGAGTTAGAGATCAATCAGATTGATCGAATTGAACTCTAGGTCAAGTGCCGACGCATATGATGCGGCGGTGGCGCAGTGGATCGGCCACGGGCGGGTTCGAAAAGTTCTGTTCGTAAAACAGCCGTAACTTTTTAACCGTAACTCGGATCGAGATGATTCTTAAACGAAAGTTGTAGAGAAAAAATTTTACATCCACCCCAAACCATTGGTTTGGTCCGAGCTAGATTTACGAAAAACGGCTGTGGAAGATAGAGTTTTTCGCGATTTACTTTTTGTAGTCGGAATCGGTTACCTCTTGTTTTGCGGGTTTTGATGGCCCCGAAAGGTATAGGCTGCTATGTGTATGTGATGCATGTATGAACAATGGGCTATACCAAGTCATATGCGTGTTTATACCGTTCTTACCATGTTCTACTTTCATATGCTATAATGTTTTTGTCTACATTCGTGCGGTAATGAAGTAGAACGATCCCTCAGTAAATGTTTAAGTTTGTGCTCCCCAAACCTTGCCTTCGTCATTTGTCTTGTACTATCGATGGTGGGTCTATGAAATTAGGGTGCCATCGATTTTCCTTGACTAGACAGGTTCGTATCGGATACTTACGCAGAAGGTTTGGTTGCTTAAACAAGATCATCCTAACGGTTAGGGACCTTGGAGCATGAGAAGTTGGTAACCCAAGCATAGAGATGCTATCCAACAACAAGAGTCATATACGATATGATTAGCAAAGAGTTGCTTACCGATCTATCATGTCTTCTAGCGGTGATGCTAAAGCTCACTAGTCGACTTGTTAGTTGTGGGTCTTGAATCACTAAGTTTCAATCGAGGGATATTGATTTTAGTGGGAGTAAATCATATTTGATATTATTTACTCTATCATGGATATTTTGTCTTAGTATTTTACATTACTTTTGTTGTAGATTAAATAGCGTCTTCTAAGCAACCATTTACTTTGCGTTCGATTCTTGAGAAAGATAAGTTGAATGGAACAAATTATGCGGATTGGATCCCAATGCGAGAATTGTTCTCGGGGCGAGAAAAAGGAGGAATATCTAGACACCCCCTTGCAGATGAGCTGCTTTGAAGGTCGGTGGCCAAGTGTTGGCGGTCCAGAACAAGCCTAACTTTAAATAAGGGGCAGGGGAAGAAAAGGGCAAGGCTAAAGATGAGATCTCTAAGCCGGCTCCGCCCGCCCCCAAAGCTGGACCACCGGTGATGCTAAATGCTTTCATTGTGATAAGAATGGTCAACTGGAAGAGCGCAAGCGGTACTTAAGCGTCTTTAGAGAAGGACGGCGGTAGTAAAGGTACTCCCGCTCATCGCTTGTTGTTACGGACATCTTCCTCGCTAACTCTTATATCAATTCTTAGGTATTTGATACCGGATCGGTTGCACATATTTGCAATACGTGCGGGGAATGATAAGAAGTAGAAGCGTGAAGAAAGGAGAGGTTGATTTCCGCGTGGGCAACAATGCAAGAGTTCTTTGCGTTGAACGTCTAGACGATGCAGCTTCACCGCCATCGGGATTTGTCATGGAATTGAATAATTGTTATTTTGTTCCTAGTCTAAGTCGAAACATTGTGTCACCTTCATGTTTGATGAAGGATGGTTATTCATTTGCGAATAAAGACAATGGTTGTGTTATCGCAAAGAATGATATGTTTGTGGCTTTTATATCCATTGTGAATGGATTATTCATTTTAAATCTTGATGATGCACACTGCGTAATGTTAATGCTAAAAGGCCTCGGCTTAATGAGTTAAGTCCTACATATATGTGGCATTGTCGTTTGGGTCATATAAATGAAAAATCGCATGAAGAGGCTCCATGATGATGGACTTCTAACTTCGTTTGATTTTGAATCTTACGAGACATGTGAGGCTTGCCTTTTAGGCAAGATGACCAAGACGCCTTTCTCAAGTTTTCCGAGAGAGCGTCGACTTATTGGAACTAGTACATAGTGATGTATGTGGACCAATGAGCACGACGGCTAGAGGCGGTTTTCAATACTTCATAACTTTTACCGATGACTTTAGTAGATATGGCTATGTCTACCTAATGAAGCATAAGTCGAAACATTTAAAAAGTTCAAGAATTTCAGAATGAAGTAGAGAACCAACGTGGCAAGAAAATTAAGGCCTTGCGATCGATCGTGGGGCGAATATTTGAGTCATGAGTTTAGCAATCATCTTAAGAGTTGTGGAATTGTTCCACGGCTTACGCCACCGACGCCAGAAATGGCGTGTCGAGCAAGCGTAATCGGACTTTGTTGGACATGGTTCGGTCTATGATGAGCCGGTCGGACCTACCTTTATCGTTTTGGGGATATGCTCTAGAAACGGCGGCTTTCACATTGAGCGAGTACCATCTAAGTCCGTAGTTAAGACACCATATGAGATATGGAGGAAGAGTCCTAGTTTGTCTTTTCTAAAAATTTGGGGTTGTGAGGTTTATGTCAAACGGCTTATATCGGATAAGCTAACACCCAAATCGGACAAGTGTTTTTTCGTGGGATATCCAAAGGAAACTTTAGGATATTACTTCTACAACCTCGAGGCAAAGTGTTTGTTGCTCGAAACGGTGTGTTCTTAGAGAAAGAGTTTCTCAAAAGAGAAGAGTGGACAAAAGGTGTATCTTGAAGAAGTTCAAGATGAGCCGGTCGAGAAGGACTCTACGAGTGATGCTAATGTAAGCGAGAACAAGTTGAGATGCCCGTGGCCCACGAAACACCTCCACAACCACGAAGATCAGCAAGACTTCGCGAATTGCATGGGGATCTGTTATTGTTGGACGATGACGAACTCCGCAACATACGCGGAAGCTATGATGGACTCGTATTCGAGAAATGGCGAGTGCCATGAGATCCGAGATAGATTCCATGGGAAATAATCAAGTTTGGAACTTGGTTGACCCGCTTTGATGGTGTTAGACCCATCGAGTGCAAATGGATCTATAAAAAGAAGAAAGATATGGACGGAAATGTTCACGTCTATAAAGCTCGACTTGTCGCAAAGGGTTTTGGCAAGTTCAAGGAATTGACTACGACGAGACATTCTCTCCGTAGCGATGCTTAAATCTATCCGGATCATTCTAGCAATAGGCGCCTATTTCGATTATGAAATTTGCGAGATGGATGTTAAAACAGCCTTTCTAAATGGAAATTTGGAAGAGGATGTATATGATACAGCCCGAAGGTTTTGTTGATCCAAATAATGCTGGAAAAATATGCAAGCTTAAGAAATCCATTTATGGGTTAAAGCAAGCATCTCGGAGTTGGAACATTCGTTTTGATGAGGTTGTCAAAGGGTTTGGCTTCCGTCGAGAATGAAGAAGAGCCTTGTGTTTACCAAAAGGCTAGTGGGAGAATTTGTTGTATTTCTAATCTTGTATGTGGATGACATACTATTGATTGGGAATGACATTCCTATGTTGCAATTTGTAAAGACTTCTTTGAATAATAGTTTTTCTATGAAGGATTTGGGAGATGCGGCATACATCTTGGGCATTAAGATCTATAGAGATAGGTCGAAAGGCTAATAGGATTATGCCAAGATACATATATTGACAAGGTGTTGAAACGGTTCAACATGGAGCAATCCAAGAAAGGGTTCTTGCCTATGTCACATGGTATGCGCTTTAGCGACAAACAATGTCCTTCATCAGATGAAGAGCGCAAACGCATGAGTAAGGTTCCATATGCTTCTGATCGGTTCCATCATGTATGCCATGATATGTACTGCCCGGATGTCTCATATGCTCTAAGTGTTGCGGCGGTACCAAGGCAATCTGGTGAGAGTCGGGCCCGGTTAAAAACATCCTTAAGTACTTGAGAAGAACTAAGGATGAGTTCTGATCTATGGAGGTGAGGAAGAGCTCGTTGTAAATGGTTACACCGATGCTAGCTTCCAAACTGATGTAGATGATTCACAATCTCAATCGGGTTTCGTGTTCACGGTAAATGGTGGTGCGATTAAGCTGGAAAAGTTCCAAGCGAGGAGACGGTGTCCGATTCTACAACGAAGCCGAGTACATTGCGGCTTCGGAAGGCGCAAGGAAGGTGTTTGGATGAGGCGTTTCCTCATTGATCTTGGTGTGTTTCCTAATGCGGCTAGCCCATTGAATCTACATTGTGATAATAATGGGCGATAGCGCGGCTAAGGAGCCAAGGAATCACCGGAAGAACAAACATGTACGCGGAAATTTCACCTCATTCGACGGTTCATCGGTGAAGGTGAAATTAAAATGTGCAAAATACATACGGATTTGAATATAGCAGATCCGTTGACAAAAAGCTCTTCCACGGCCTAAGCATGAGCGCACATGATGTCTATGGGGATTAGACATATTAGAGATTAACTCTAGTGCAAGTGGGAAGCTTGTTGGGAATATGCCCTAGAGGTAATCATAGAGATGATGATATTACTTTGTATCCATGATATATAAAGTGTCCATTGAATATCCATTAAAGACAACTTGTATTGATTGGCAATTATGTGAATTGCACTGTGGAACTCTTTTACTAGTATGGTTATTCTATATTCGTCCCTGGTCGGAGTTCATGTGAGGACACACATGAATATTAGACTAGCACATTATTAGTTGATGACTATGTTTCACAAGTCATGGACATAGAGATGTCGAACTAATAATGTGGGCACATGTATGACATGTAGGTGGGATGCGACCCGACATGAGATTGTCTCTATACACATCATATACGTTATGTCCTTCGACTGAGATTGTTGTATGTACTCGAGATGTGTATCGACTTGCTTAGGGGCGACAAAACGCTACTCGAATCGGGTAGTTATAAAGGATGTCTTCGGGTTTGTCGAAGCATCTTTTGAGACATAGACAATCAAGATGGGACTTGCCCCTCTCTAATGAGAGAGATATCCTTGGATCACTCAAGTGATTGGATCAACAAATGCATGGCCGTGCTTGGGTTAAGTGTTAACCCACGAGTTGAACCATATATCATGAGGCAAGGGAGTAACTTGTATATGGTCGTAGTGGTTCGTCGATATGATCATTTGCGTACGCATAGGAGTTGTCATGCCTTGCTAGAGGCCCTTGTCGGCTATTGGGCGAATAGGAGTATTGGCCCATGTCTATGTGTGCGTGAACCCATAGAATTCGCACGCTTAGAGGTGGAAGCCTAATTCGAGTTGGACTCGAATTAGACAAGGCTTAGGTTTTCCAATGCGGCCTCCAACTCGGGGCACATGAGACGCCTATATAAGTAGAGGGGAGGGCGCAACCAAACACAACAAATACAATCACGCCTTTGGCAGCCGCCGTTGCCCTCCACGCTCTCGCCTTCGCTCCTCGCGGACCTAGCAGTCCGGAGCGCATCGCTTCTCCCTCGTACGTGTGTGACACCTCGGAGGTGCTGCATGCGGAGCACAAGGACGAACCGCACGAACCGCAAGTGGTGGGAGGAGTTGCTGGACGACCACGCAACTGCACGGCCTTTGCTGCGGCAGCGTTCGACTACATCGAGTCGTCTTCCGCTGCATGCGCGTCTAAGGTAATCCGTAATCTGTAACTAGTAGTAGATCCTGGGCGATGAGGTAGAAAAAGTTTTGTTTCTGGCTAGCGTAGCACCCTCATAACCCTACAAAGGCACGAGGAGGGATTAATGCACGAGGGGAGCTTAGATAAAAGGAAACAGTACTCTGACACAAGCAAATGTTTGAGAGAATACATGACAGATGGTTCGATGTGAAAAACTAACAAGCCAGCAGCAGTAAAATGTGAATAAATATTACAGTTCCAAAGCATCAGTAAATTGAAACTTCTGTCAAACTAAAAAGTTCTCGCAAACAGATTCGAAAGGAAGCCATCACCACACAATTCTGCCACCAATCCATCATAAATTGATAAGGCTGACAAACATCAGTCGAGAATCAAGACCAGCTTTGCGTCTGCAAGAGAAAACAAGGTCACAAACAAATCTGCTTACTCTGCAGCGTATACGTTAGAAACACAACGGATCAACTTCTTATCCGTTCACACCACAACTATGCATTATCTACCGCTACGTTCATTGTTTTTAATGTTGCAAATGACCAATCTACAGTGTAGAATCATAGGATACATATACAGGGAAGATTGCAACAATTGATAAAAAAACAAATAAAAGATACAAATTTTCAAGCAAAACTAGTTACAACAAAAGAACAGACAAAATCCATCTAGTGAAGAATAATCTACTATTTTTTTGACCAAAGTCAGTTGAAACGCCAACCTATTTTTTTTCTATTTTAGACTTGTTTTATTCACTTCAACAAGGAGTCAAACCCAAACTTGGTGGATGCTACTCAAAGAGCTCTAACTAATAGGCTAGAGGCCTTTTCGCAGAATAATCTATTGTGAACAAAGTTTGATCAGTCATATGCATGGGAACTGGGAAACATGTGAACAGAGTACGAATCATGTGGATGATGTGACCAAGAAAACGCTACATGTTGTGTATTGGATCTATACATGGGTTAGGATAAGATATTGATCTAGAAGGGGTGGAAGTCCTAAATGGACTTTCAGGCCCATTCACAAAGTTTATATGTTTGAGGAGGCAAAGCTAGAGGTGAGATACGGTATGTCCCATCGTATGACCTAGCCGTTTGCACGAAGCTAGCGCATTGGTAAACGACATTCCATCCCTGTATGTGTTGATACTATGGAGATGTTGGTGCTGTTGATCGGAGATGAATGTGAGGCTATTGCTAGGATATGTGAGGACACACGCCTACTTTGCTCTACATCAATTCGGTAGACTAATGCCATAATAATAATAATAGCCATTAAATCTATTCTATTCCTTACATAATTACCCACATGGCAGTGTAATACAACATAAAGTCACACCTGTTAATCTATTTTTAAGTTATCCACCATATACCTTTTAAAACATGATTTATGTAAATCTAAGTTTACATCTGCTACCCACATGTTATTATGATAGATAATCTACATAACCTTTTAAATTAAAATCTAAATTACCACTCCTATCATTATCTAAAAAAACAAAATATCCCCTCCCAAATATAAATGGGCCATATGGGCAAACTACTGCAGGCTACTAGGTCAAGTGTGACTCATAAGTTAGCGCTAAATATTTTCTTTTTAATTTTTTATAAAAGAAAGAAAAGTTAGCTCTTGATCAAGAACTAGGCTTATACGCCTATTTCAAGAACATATGAGGGTGTCATGCGGGTCTAATGATACTATGCCACATTGCTAAAGCTAACACTACTAAATAGGTTGGCTTAGAGCCAGTAGCTAACTCTTATTTTTACGTGTTCCCTAGTAAGCTGGGGTATCATGTAACATGATGATAAAATCTATTTCAGTTAATAGGTTAAAGTTTTAAATAAAAATTTAGATCAATGAATAGGCTAAGTATATTTTTTTAGCTAAAAAAGACAATATTTATTGCTTAATATAAGTATTTTTAATTAAGAAAATTACATAATAATTAATGCTTTTGCTTCCTAAAACTATTTAGCCTGTGCATGAGCACAGGTTGATTGACTAGTGAATTTAATGGGGCACTTAAGGAGAGTTAGAATTTCTGCATGGAAATGGGAGATTGTTAGCGATGACTTTACCCACGCACCACAGAAGATTTCATCCAAGACTAAGCAGTTCAGTTCCTGTAGAAGAGAGTCAAGTGACGTCATCATCTCGGAACCGCCAGACTGCAAATGGAAAATTGGTTAAGACAAATCGCATCTATTCATGATGAATGGAACTAGTAACCTCGAATCCATGTGGCATGTAGGTGTTCGTACCCGTTTTGTTTTGTCCGCTTCCGTCACGAAAGTTCTTCCATTTTTCTGACAACACGAAATTTCTTCCTTTTTGATGGGCAGAACCGTTGAGCTGTGTCCTCACTCCAACGATTGAAAATAAGTGCAGGGTGGTTAGGATGAACATCGATTGCAGAGTCTCCAGCCCAGCCTCTGCTTCATTATATCACTCAAATCTGCCTCCGAGCGGCAGTGCTGGTAGTCGAGAACCACTGTTAATTTCTGAAGCGAAGTGAGCCAGTGCAAGCCGACGTTCCCATAAATACCTTGGTATTTCTCATGGACGTAATAACCTTGTCATTATCAACCCTTAATGAAAGCTCTTGGAGGTTTGGCATGACGGTGGGTGCCCTTGCTGGTACCTTCTTTCTAGAACCAAACTCTATACCATCTTCTCCATTCCATAGGGTGAATGAAACACTCCGAGTCCTCGTTGAGCACAAACAAGACCACTGAAGAAGGAAATGTACAGGATCTCAACTTCTGGAAGCAACCATCAACAGCTATGTTAGTTGCTGTTGCCGTGGACTCCCGTTGTGAGAACAAGGTGACGGAGCTCTGGTAACCAAGCGAGGATTTGCATGCTCTGCTCATCCATAGTATGCACCTGCAACTCCAAGTGGGTGAGGTTGACATGAGATGATCGATCAATGCAAAAGAGGGAACCTAGAGAAATAGTGAACTCTGACAAGCAAATGTTGAAGACGTTGCGGTAGCATTACTGCATCAAACGTTCCTCCAATGCTACAACAGGAATGATGAGGCTCCAGTTTGATACTCTCTATCTTGTCGAGATCCCCTACAGACTGCAGAATATCTGATAGCATGCTGTGATTCATTCCCCAACCAACCTTAATCGTGAGCACCCTGAGTTTCCTCAGGTTCCTCAGCTCCTTAAACTGCCCCTTGTACTCATCATACTTGTCCTCTTTGGGCTCTTTGTCCCAATGTACCACCAGCTCCTCTAGCAGCTCCTCTAGGGATGTCTCCTTGTACTCATCATACTTGTCCTCTTTGGGCTTTTCGTCCCAATGTACCACCAGCTCCTCTAGGGATGTCAGCTTCTCCGTTATCCCATTCGGTATGCCTGTAGACCAACTGACCGACCCCCAAGCATGTAGGCATAACAAATTTGTTGGTTGGCCTACGCTCAATGGCAGTTCTTTTATGTTGAAATTCTCCACAAAGTGCAGTGTCTGCAGAAACTTCAGAGCTCCTATTTCTTTTGGGATCTCAGGCATATCTGTGTTTAAACCCGAGGTACCTCAAATGAAGTAAATTCCCAAGATTCTTAACATTGTGCCAGCTCTTCATATATACATCCTCTAAATATAGCACACGCAGAGAGCCCAAATCTCCAAAGTGGGAGCTCCTTACCATCACGATAGCCAAAGGCAATGGTGACCTCATTTTGTCCATGGCGTCCCCATTATTTTCAAGCGAGCATCTGCTGTGCTCTTTTGGTGAGCGAATCTTCGTGCACTACTTATTGAAGATGTGCCTTCATCATTATCTAATACAATTGATAAGTTTTCCTCAATTGACAATAAACGGGAAGATCAAGCACCATATCATGAACACGACAGCCATCTATAATACCATTGTGTTCTGACTCCACTGCCTGTATCAAGCTTCTATTGACAAGATCATTGAAGTATCCCTCTCCAACCTCAAATAATCCAATCCTTGTTTCTTTTGGACAAAACCTTCAGCTATCCACATCCATATCAATAAGTTCTTATCAATAATGTGATCTTACGGGAATGCACTTAGATATAATAAACAAGTCCTTAGATGAAGGGGAAGATCATAGTAGCTAAGAGACAATATGCTCATAGTATCTTTATCCCGAAAACCATTCGAGTTGCACACCTCAAGCCATTTCCTTTTGACTTATCCACCAATAAACCAGCCATTGTGATAATAGCTAACGGTATACCACCACATTTCTTCAGAATTTTATCGGTCACCTCATCCACTTCATTCTCTTCAGTGTATTTGCCTTCACCAAATGTCCTTGTATAAAATAACTTTTGGAATTATCATTTGAAAGTGGTTCTGGCATATAAACCTCACTACCTGTGACTTCTGAATTACGAGTGGTTAAGACTATTCTGCTGCCACTGTTTTCATCCTCTTTAAAGGCCAGTCTTAATATTTCCCAATTTTGTTTTTTCCCATATATCATCAACAACAATGAAGTACCTATGGCAGTGCAAGAAAACCTGAGTTAAATGAAGCAAATGTGACACAATAAAGAATCAAAAATTGGTGACAACATCTCATCTTATCTTACTATTACTAATTGGAGGCTACCGCGTTAATTCTCATGAGATGCGCTAGAAAAAAAAAGATAAATGCTTAAAATTCGCACGTTAATCGAAAGCATCACCCGTCAAACCGTTGATCGGGCAATCTATAACCGTCAGATATAATTTATTTTTGAAGAAATTACCCACTACTTGCCATTACAAAGAGCCTAAATCTTTTTTTGCCAACAAAATCATGGACACGCACCAAATTCGTCGGTTGTGGATCTTGTGGCTCCACTTCCCGGGCTAGATGGCGGCTCTGCTTCCTTCTCCCTATGACCGGCGGCGAGCCTACTCCCTCCCAGCGACAGCATTGGCATCCACCCCTACCTCCTGGCGGAAGCTTAACGAGTCCCTTCACCTCACGATGGTTCATGGGTAGAAGATCTTTGATCCCACTCTTACATCCGAAATAGTTCTCTGATCCCACTTTACACCCGAAGTAGTTTCTGAACTTTTCCACCTTTCTATACCCAATCTCATGGCACATCGCACACCTCTGATAGGGAATTTGTATGTGTTGAAACTATTTGTTTATTGATATGGGACTCAAATCTTTAAATCCCAAATTTGTCTTCTTCGTGTAGCGCTGTGTCCCTGAACTCTGCTGCTGATCCGTAGTATTTTACAGGAACAGGGGCTCTTGATGTTTGTATATCTGCCAGCTGGCGTATCCATTATCTTAAAAAAAAAAAGCTGCATCACCGTATTGGCATCAAACACAGATCATGCGTTCCCTTGATGAGCAATGCAATGTGCCTACACCCTCTGTCAACTGATTTTTGAAAATAATATTTTAGGATATTTTTTAATTGTAACGAGCTGAAAAAAGATAAATACTACAAAAATCTCACGTTAATTAAACATCTACTCCTAAATTCGAAAATAAGTGTGGAGTTAGTTTAAAAACAGTACGGCAAATTATATATTAAAATATATAAATATTTATCTTAAGTAATTAGTATCGTGGAAAGATCTTTACGTCTGTTTTTTTAACAAATTTATTTGAAAATATAAATATTGCACGTTTTTTTACAAATTGAGTTAAAGCTTGTGGCGCTAGCCTGAAAACGATATTTTGGAACGGAGGGAGTAGACGTCAACTAAGACAGCTGCAACCGCACCCGGCACAGCTCCAGCCGCGAGGTTGGTGTGTCACCCTGAGTATGCGACCGGGTGCCCGAGGTACGCTCCCTGTCAGGTCATCGTGGTCAGCCTTCTATGGCATCAGATGTGCCGGTGGCAAAAGGAGGTACCGTCTACCACGGCTTACTATCCACGTAAGGTGTCCGAACCCCTTGCACCGAATGAACATGGTGGCAGCTGGCAGGTTACCACCCTATGCAGCATTTCCCCCGCAGGTGTGACGGGTAGTGGTTGGGGGTGATGGTTTGCCGAAAATTCAGCTGGGGCAGGGTGTGCCCCACTTGCGCCACATGACGACTCTTGCGACAGGACCTCACACTAGTCGTCAGCCTCTGGAGTGAAAGAAGTGCTGGCAGGTGGCGGAATGTGGACCGGGCTTCCTGTGAACTTCATGTGTGACCGCCGATGCCTTGCCACGGACAAGAAGTCCATGAATGAGTCATGTGCGTGGCCGGTTGCTTGCATCGACGACCTACGCGCGCTTCATCGGTTGTGTGGCCACCAGGGCCCACAACGATGATAGTGCGGCCGCTCTCGCTCATGCAGCATCGACATCCTCAGCACCTGCGGCGCGGCGCAACCTTGTCGAGGTTGGTGCTTGGGTGGATGGATGGTGATGCCTCCACATCGGAAGTAGGCTATAGTATGCCCATCAACGGGCCTTGGACGCACTAGCGAATTTCCGCTAGACTGGAAGGGAGCGGCGTTGGGGCAAAGGCAAGACATATGACGACCTCAGAGATGAGTTGCTTCTGTTGGTCAGGTGCCCATCACCCAGACGTGTCAACGAGGAAGAATGCAAGGGCGACCTCGGAGGATGCGAACCTAGGGGAAGCCGTGCAGCTCGAGATCCCAACCTCGCCGGGGTTTCCTTGCTACCGTTGTCATGGCGAGTAGTGTGCTGTGAGGGCCTCTGTGGCCGTCTGACGAGATTGTTGCGCGTGAGCCCACCACCCTCTTGGCTGCTGTTGTTCGCGCCAGAATCCGTCGGTGATGGCTAAGATGGGCTCGTCGGTCGCTGTGTTGAAGGGGCCCGAGGAGGACCCATGGCTGTCATATTCGAAGTGCGCTCGTGTCTTTGTTGACCACAATCGTTGATCCACGGTGCCCGATAGGGGCAGCGGTGGTTTATGGGCGAGGGGATGGGGGAGGGAGTCGTGAGGTGGCATCGAGCGGGGAGGATGGGGAATGTGGAGAGATGACAGCGTCGTGGCGGCGGACGACGGCTGGGCGCGGTGTTGGGGAGATCACGGTTGGGCTAGGGGTGGCCTCCTTGGCTGGCACGTCCTGCGAGGTGGCTTTAGTGGGGTTGTTGGCCGGAGGGGAGGGTGGTGGAGAGGGCGCGGGGAGGGGAGAGGTGCGCCGAGCGCAGTGGGTGGGGGGCGGCCGGGTTTGGGGTTTCGGGGGCTAGGCAAGGGTTGGGGGCTAGCGTAGCCCATTTTTATTTTCTTGGGTATGTGTTAAGTGGTAGCGACTTTCTCACTCGGCAAGACGAGGCGCCCAGAGTGGTGGCTTTAGGAATGTTCGGTCTGCGGGCTGTTGGAGTCGCCGGAGAGTGCTACATGGGGTAGGATTTGTATAAGTGTATTCGTAGGGATGAGTGTGCGTGCGTGTTATGTGTGTCTGCGTTGTAATGGGTAATTTAAAAAAAAGCAAGGAGGTCGTGGGCAAACCATGGTGCAAGTTTTATTTATTGTTCTTATATTTTTCTAGAACTACATAGTACAATGTTGTTATTAGCAATAAATGCGCTATCTTCCTTTCTGACAGCATCACAGCACAAACCTTACTGCTCTATGAGTACCCGATGGAATGAGCCGACAGACCTTGATATTCGCATTGTCATCATAGACCCTACTGAGGACATCGACACCTCTGAAGAAACATAACCGCGTAAATCCTAAAATAAATCTAGAAAAATGCGAGTACCGGTAGGTTTCACCACAAGTTAACTAACCAACTGATCTATAATGATTTCGCATTGTTCTTATGTTTTGATAAGCACTACTATTTTCTTATGTATAAATGCAGGTATGCCGTTTCTTTCCACTCGAAGATATTAAATCGTTCTCTCCTTTAAATTACTCATTATGAGATTTATTCTTTTTCTAAAATGGACCCTAATTATTGTATAAGAAGCAAACTTATGTTATCCTGAAGCACCCGTTTTGTCCAATTAACAAGAAAAACAGATAAAGCAATCGTAGATTTATGCTTGGAATTTATGCACATCATAAAACTAAATAGTCATTGTACAGTTCTAACATGTAAATACTTGTAACCCACGTAGAAGATTATATCATGTACTACGTGATTTATTCAGTAAATGCAGAGTTTCCCTAAAAAAAATAACGATACAGACATAAACGTAAAAGGGTATTTAATTTATGGCCAATAATGAGTAATACCTCTTGGTCTCAAGAAAATCTTGTAGTTTCTTAATGAGCTGCCCTTCATCCAATATCATGTTGATATCCTTGTAGTTTTTCTTGTCAAGATCTATAATGATGTCTCTGAAGACTTTCTTCAGGTTAGGATCTCGGCCAACGGAAACAAAAGCCCCACAGTCGAACTGGGTTCTCAGCTTATCATACACTGCTTTGGTAGTAGTGCTTGCCCAATCCTCCAGTTCCATAGACTGAAACTATCTTCAGCTGCTTGTTGTTTGATTCATCATCGTCCCACTGGAGGGACAGCCTTGATATTAGCTCATCCATTGCTCCTTGGATGCCAACAAGAAGCTGTGTCACCTTCTGGTTCATAACCTTGAGGCGAGGATCAATTGTTGAAGCTGCAGAAGGCTTGGCCACAATCGTGTCAACTTTATACTATCTCGCCGCTCGGCCACCTCTTGCAGCTGCTTCTTGATGTTCTGGATGGCACTGGCAATTTTATGGCGAGCCTTGACCTTGCTTAAGCTGAACAGATTGGCCAGCTTCTCCAGGAGGCGTTTGAATTTATCGTTGTCCGCGCTTGCCGGCTTATGCCCGCCGCCGTCAACATGGACGAGGAAGTTGTCTAGGATGTCCTCCATGTCGTAGGACGCCTCCTGGACGTCACGCCCAAGATCCTGTCCTGCGGGTCGCGCTGGTCATGCGGTACCTGCAGGGGTTTTCCAGTAAAATTTTAAAATTCAACACTTTTAATGTGCCCCCTAAGAATAAAAAAAAAAAAAACATCAACTTTCTGGCTCCCGTACCTGTGCCACCTTGCAGAGCGCGACATGTGTGCTCTCGAGCTCCTTTGCGGGGAGACTCGACTTCTGCCTTGAGGCCCTTCTGCAGCTTATACTCGTTTTGCAGAAGCTTGAGCAGCTTCGGGGCGAGGTTGCCCCATCGCCCCCGTCACCAGATCCATGCTTCCCAGATGCTAACAATACTAAAGCAGCATTCAATCTTCTCTCTTGGTGTAGATGCGGTGTGGATGATGGAGTAATTCCTGTTCATGCTGAAGCATGTATCAGTGCTCAACACGTCCTCCGCTTACCAGGCACAATTGAATCCATACTGTTTTGCTCCTTCCTTCCATCTTCGCTTGATACCTTATCTGACCAACAATGAGTAATAAAATGAAAGTTCGTCATTTGGCATGTGCGATGCCTGTTCAGCTTCAGCATCAATCGCATATCTTGGAAGATATGGGTGTCAATAATCTCCGTCCAGGTTGTCAGTCGTCGTTAATGATGGAACAGACAGATTATTTGGGGCCCCAAGCCACCATCCCGGCCAGGCAAGAATCATTAATTGGACAATGTGCTGCAGGTTCGTGGGAAGAGAAGCCACAGCTGTGTATTTCAGAGGGTTGACTCGTACAGGTTGCTTGCGAGATTCGCTTCATCTTTAAAATGATGAAGTGGAAATAAAAAAATGCAAGTGGAAGGTTGATGGTATGTGCGCGCACGCAGCTTCAAAGTCAATCATGGATCCAGAATATCCTGCTCGTGGCCCATGCCGTGGTCATCACCTTGCTGGTGACAGGCTACCGCTCCAACGCCCTGGTTAGTTAGCTGTACGTGCTATGGCACAACAACAAGCAGTTGCGGAGCTTTTGAACAAAATTTAGGTGGGGCGCATTGCATACACAACTTTTTTAATAACATCGCAAGGACGCACATCAGTAGCTAATCTATGGCAAATTTGAATATTGATTGATGATGATACCTCTTATTTGAAGATAGTAGTAGTCCACTAATCCAAGAAAGACCAACCGAACAAGAAAAATTGTCCAAATTAAAGAGCAAATTCCAACATTCAAAGAGCTAAGGAACCTGTAAATTTGAGGATCAAATCAGTTAGTGACTTAGTGTGTAATATATGAATTATAATGTAATAATATAGTTGCCAGGAGACATTCCAATACACCACTGTTGCGTGCGGCCTGCAGCCTGCCTGCCCTGTCGCCGGCCAAATCCTCCACCATCGAGGCTAGATGCCAGAGCAGCCTGCCTGCGCTGCTGCGCCTCGCTGTCGCGACGGGTGCCACGCAGCTCGGGGCCGGGGCGGCTGCAGCGAGCGTTGAGCTGCGCGGCGTGGTTTAGGGGCTGAGGGGCTGAGTGCGCCGGCGGGCGGCGGACTGCGGAGGCGCGGTCGCAAACGGAGGAGCCGGGTATCGAGAGCGATTGTGGTTTGATGGGGACACTTCCACTTGGGCCGGCTGGGCTTATTGGGCCATTATTTTCTTCCGTCCCCGTTTAATCATGAGCCAGAAGACACCGTACCTAGTGAATGCAAACACTGCAGTCGTCATTGAGCGCAAGCTGAACCATTGAGTAAATAATTTTGGAGGATCTCAATGTCATGCACAAGAGGAAGGTTCTGAACAATGGTGGCTGAAGAAGGCGTTACTGTTCACCATCAGGCTATTGTCGGTTCCAGTTTGGGCGTATCGTGTTGCGCCAGTAGTTAACAACCGTTAGCGAGTATTGGCTTGCTTAGTCGGTTGCCTTGAGTCGGTGGCCTTGGTGTATAAAAGGCAGACTCCAATAACAGAAACGATCTGTCGATTGAATGGACAACTGAGCCCTGAACATTCTGTTCCCTCTCTGAACTCTGTTCTTGCTATTCTCCCTTTGATCTTGCTGATCTCCCCCAGATTCTATCCAGTTCTAGTTATGCAAAGCTGGTCTTGCTGATCTCTAAACAGTGGCTATGTTGGTCACTGTTACCGTGGACTCCATAGTCAGCAGTAGCACAAAGTGACGGAGCTCTGACAACCCGGGGTTTGCATGCTCTGCTCATCCATGTCAATCTCATACAATTCCAAATGGGAGAGTTTAACAAGGCACGAGGAGAATTAATGCACGAGAGCTTAGAGAAAAAGATACAGTACTATATGACACAGGCAAATGTTTGGGAGGAACACATGACAGCAGGTTCAATGTGAAAAACTAACAAGCCAATAGCAGTTTAATGTGAACAAATATATATTACAGGTCCAAAGCAGCAGTAAATTGAAACTTTTGCCAAACTAAGAAGTTCTTGCAAACAGATTCGAAAAGAAGCCATCACCGCACAATTCTGCCACCAATCCAACATAAGTTGACAGGCTTTATTACAAACAGCTGTCGACAATCAATACAAGCCTTCGTGTCTGCAAGAGAAAACAAGGCCATAAACAAATCTGTTTACTCTGCAGCATGTACCTCAACAGAACGGATCAACTTGCTTATCCCTTCACACCACAGAGTATGCATTATCTACTCCTACGTTCTTTGACGTTTATGTTGCAAATGACCAATCTACTAGTGTAGAATCAGTGCATACATCGTACAGTGCAGATTATAACAAGTGATAAAAAATTGTATAAACGATACATATTTTCAAGCAAAACAAGTGACAACCAAAGAACCGAGACAAAATCCATTTAGTAGAAACACAACGGATTAACTTCCTTATCACTTCACACCACATAGTATGCATTACCTACTGCTATGTTCTTTGTTATTCATGTTGCAAATGACCAATCTATGGTGTAGAATCATAGGATACATAATACAGGGCCGATTCTAACTATTGTGGAGACGAAATCCATCTAGTGAAGAACAATCTACTGTTTTTTATCAAAGTATGGGAAACCCCAATCTATTTTTTTTGTTTTTCTTTATTTCAGACCTATTTATTACTCCATGGGGAGTCTAGAGACCTTTTTTCGCAGAATAATCTACTGTGCACAAAGTTTGATTAGTCATATGCATGGGAACCGGGAAACATGTGAACAAAGTACGAATCATGTCGGTGGTGTTGTGACTAAGAGCATCTCCAAGAGTTTGCCAAAAGCATTGCTATCTTTGGTTTTTTGGCAAAATAATGAAAAACGTTGCTCCAACGGTTTGGCATTTGGCTTGCCAAATTTGGCAACTTGCCAAATCCTGGTCCATCACGCGCAAATTTGCGCGCATTGGTACGCTTGCCATCGCGAATTCTCCACCGCCGGTTTCTCTCCCGCGCGCGAGACTGAATCTTCACCGCGGCCGTCGGGCCTGGGCGGCGCGGCGAGCCTCGGCGTCGCGGCGGTCCTGCTCGGCGCGCAGCGAGGTCGGCGGCTTTGGACCGCATGGCGTAGGCGGTGTCGGAGGAGGGCTCGGGGCCGACGGGGAGCGAGGGCGGCTGCGACGACACGATGGCTGGGCGGCGCGGCGGCCTCGGCGTCGCCCGGGGCGGTCCGCTTCCGGCGCGATGCGAGGTCGGGCGGCTGGACCCGCGAGCGGCGGTGTCGGAGGAGGGCTCGGGGCCGACGGGGAGCGCGGGGGCGGCCTGCGACGACGACGATGACGGGGGCGGGGCGGCATTGGGCGAGCGGGCGAGCTGGATCGCTCCCGGCGACTGGAGGCTGGAGCGAGGTCGAGGCCGGAGCGGAGATGGAGGCGGAGGATGCTGAGGGCGACTGCTCGTCGTGCGGCAGTCGTCAGCCATGCCATCGTCCGGACCGATCTCGCGACAACCTCGGGCGTGGGCCGACAAAGAAGGCAGTCACAAAAATTAGTTGATGGGTTAGAAGTGGGGCTGCTTTTTTCTAATTTTTGCAGTGCGAATAGCAAACTATTGGAGATGTTAACTTTTTTCACTTGCATTATGTTTTAGCAACTTGCCAAATCAAGAAGATTTGGCAGTGAGTTTTGGCAAACTCTTGGAGATGCTCTAAGAGGCAAAGCTACATGTTGTGTATTGGAGTTATATATCGGCTAAGATATTGACACACGAGGGGTGAAAGACTTTCAGACCCATTAACATAGTTTATATGTTTGAGGAGGTGAGCCAGAGGCGATAAGGTTTGTCACATCATAAAACCATAGCCAAAACCTCCTCACATCCTCCCAAAGGAAATACTAGCCACGTGCACGATGATAGCACATGTGGTATACGACATTCCATCCCTGTATGTGTTGATACCATGGAGATGTTATGTTGTTGGGATCGGCGATGAATGTGAGGCTATTGCTAGGATATGCAAGGATAAGTGCCTATTCACTCCAGATTATTTTGGTAGACTAATACTATAATAATAATAATAATAATAACCATTGAATCTATTCTATTCCTTTAAATAAAGTCACACCCATGGTATACCATTAAGAAACATGATTTATGTAAATCTAAGTTTACATCTGCTACCCACCATGTTATTATGATAGATAATCTACATAACCTTTTAAATTTACATCTAAATTACCACTTCTATTATTATCTAAAAAACAAAAAATACCCCTCCCTTCAACTATACATGGGCCACATGGGCCAACTACTACGGGCTAGTAAGGGCATATGTTACTCATAAGTTGGCGCTAAATATCTTGTGTCATATTTTATTGAAGAAAAGAAAAACTACTTTTGATCAAGAGATAGATTCATACATATTTTAAGAACATGCGGGTGTCATGTGGGCCTAATGATACTATAAGCCATTACTTTAAAGTTAACACTACTGAATAGGTTGGCTTAGAGCAGTTGGCTTACAGTTAGTAGCTATTATTTTGAGTGCCCAAGTAGGCTGTAGTATTACATAGTAGGCATGATGATAAAATCTATTGCAATTAATAATGTTAAAGTTTAAAATAAATTTTAGATCAATGAATGGGCTAAGTTTATTTTTAGCTAAACAAAGAAAAAGGATTTCGTTTATTGGTTGTGGGACACGAAACAAAGAATTATTTTTTTCTTCAGTGTCCCACAGCTAATTTTGACAATTTTTAGTGTCCTGTAATCAAGAAAATTTAATAATAATTAATGTTTTTGCTTCCTAAAACTTTATAGCCTGTGCACAGGTTTATGGACTAGTGGACATATGGGGGCACTTAAATGAGAGTTGGAATATCTGCACGAATGATTGAATCTGTGGTAATGGGGGCACTTAAATGAGAGTTGGAATATTTGCATGAATGATTGAATCTGTGGAACTGGGAGATTTTTTTTTTTTTTTTTTTTTTTTTTTTTTTTTTTTTTTTTTTGAAGTGGGAGATTGTTAGCGATGAAATTTCCACGTACCAGAGAAGATTTCATTCATCATCCTCTTGCGATTCTGTGTCTGAAGAAGAGACGTCATCATCCGAACCGCCAGACTGCAAATGGAAATTTCATTAAAACAAAATTGGCGAATCTCAATGGAAGCAGCCTCGAATCCATGTGGCAGGTAGGTGTTGGTGTACCTCTTTGTTTTGTCCACTTCCGTCGCAATATTTCTTCCTTGATGCCCAACCTCTCTCTTCATTAATACGAAGGAAAATAAGTGCAGGGTGGTTAGGATGAACATCGATTGCATGTCTCAGCCCAGCCTCTACTTCCTTCATACTCAAATCTACCTCCGAGTTGCAGTGCTGGTAGTCAAGAACCACTGTTAATTTCTGAAGCGAAGTGAGCCAGTGCAAGCCGACGTTCCCATAATACCTTGGTATTTCCTCTTGCACGACAAGAAATAGCCATTTTCAACCGTTAATGAAAGCTCTTGGAGGTTTGGCATGAACGTCGGTGCCCTTGCTGTACACCGACCCTTCCTTCCAGAACCAGACACTCGACCATATTGTCCATCCCACAGGGTGAATGAAACACTCGAGTCCTCGTTGAGCTCAAACAAGACAACTGAAGAAAACTTGCAGGACCTCAACTTCTGGAAGCAACCATCAACAGCAATGTTAGTTACTCTTACCGTGTGCTTTGTCCTCAGCACAAGGTGACGGAGCTCTGGTAACCCACCGAGGATTAGCATGCTCGGCTCATACATACAAGCCACATTCAACTCCAAGTGGGTGAGATTGATAAGTGATGTTGGATCAATGAAAGAGGGGAACTCAAAAAAATTATAATAACCAACAAACAAATGTCGAAGGCGTCGTGTTAGCTTTACTGTGTCAATTGTTCGACAAAATGCATCATTATAGGGATAAGGATCATGCTCCAGTTTTATACTATCTTCTAAGGTCTCCTGCGCAAGGATCTGCTCTCACCAGGGCAAATCTTA